>LGRX02032792.1:0-18261 GCA_001247695.2 Cymbomonas tetramitiformis
GAGTTCTATGAAACACATAAGGATTGTGTGAACGAGACGAAGAAGGCAACCACAGTAGAGAAGTCGAGGGTTGTGGCAGCGATTGAGGAAACCGTTCAGGAGCACTTTTACGCCCCGGCTGGGCTGGAGGCAGCTTTGCGATAACGGGGTCATTTTGTAGCTACCCCCTACCATTTTTGTAGCTACTGTGACATTTTTGTAGGTGTCCCAGAACCGACCGGGAATTTCCCCCGGAAATTCTGGGACAATCTTCGTTTTTGTAGGTGTCCCAGAACCGACCGGGAATCTCCCCCGGAAATTCTGGGACAATCTTCGTTCCCTTATAGGGGAAAGGGGAAATTCCCAGGATTTTTCCAGGGCACACCCCAGTGTTAACAGTGTGCGTCAGGATGCATCACCACACGACACCGCCCCCAGATTGTTTGTAGCCATACTACCCAGTGCATCCTACGGTACGGGGCGAGTCCAGGTCAGAAAGGAAGCAGATAGAGTAGATAAAGATATCAAAATTTTGAGAGCACAGTTTTTATAATTTATATTTGTCGTCGACCATAACATTCAGTCTTACATCGACTGTATGGCGACCGTTCGACCGCCCGATCGAAATATCAACCGACTGGCTGACGGACTGTCCGTTCGATCTTTAGTCACAACTAGCAGACTCGATCGGATATATGTCACGCATCTCGTGCTTCAAGATCGTCTCACCAGTCACCTTTCCTACTTCAGATATTTCAGGAGTCACGCGGCCCCGACGAGCTCTGACGATCGCGCATCCACGATTGAGGAAATCTCATATTAGATCCCGATTTGCCACACCTTCACCATTCTTATTCAAGCTCTCTTCTTGCGCCGCCTGTTTCATGCCTGCTGTTTCAGCATTCTGCTTTCTTGTTTGACTAACAACTTTTACACGCCACTTCGTTATCCTAGCGGATATCCTGAATCGGTCGTGTTTTAACCTGTATGCGTGGAGCCTGGCGGGGGAGGGGGGCTTTCCTCGCTGCGTGCGATGTTTCACATTAGCCGTTGCTGGCCCGGTTCTTGTTTCCTACGTTGTAGGGATGCTCGGAGACCGTCGGGCTTCTTCGCAGCCTGACAGTATGGGTTCAATTCCCAACATCTCCTCCGGGCATCATTATTTTTCGCAGGTTGCCACTATGTTGTGCATTTTCTGAAGCCGCCAGCAACGTTGCTGGCGGCATCTTTCCAGCTCTACTAAACTCGCTGAAGATAGGGGTGCTTGGAGACCGGCGGGCTTATTTACAGCCCGACGGTTTGGGTTCGAGTCCCAACATCTTTACTGACTAGCGTATCGTTTTTTTGCAGGTTTCTTTTTTTACGCCGGGCTCCTTCTGATGTCGCCAGTAACGTTGCTGGTGGCATGCTGTAATTTCCAGTCTTGCAAAAATGATATTCGCTTGTTTATTTTAGAAATTTCGCAGGTTTACTTCAGAATTACTCAACCTATTTCCCTGTTTACTGTTTCGCTGTTTTTTTAAACGTCTTCCGTGTAAACTCCCAATCGAGGGCGAAATGCCAACAGCAATAGGTTTGTCCGTATTGGGTTCGTTCCCCAACGTCCTGACTAAGTCGACGCTCGTGTGCTGCAGGAAACATGTTTGGAATTATTTTGGATCTGTGCTCTGTGCTCGTGTTTTCTTATCGCCCACGGGTCGTCGAACCCTTAGACTAGAAACTAGCAACCTAGTATGGATGGTATTAAATATGCTATTGTGTTTTAAGAGTCTAATTTGTGTTTGCTAATCTTTTCGACCGATCTGAAATGCCTGCACGTTTGCCTCGTGCTAGTTAGTATGCATGATAGTTTGATAGCATTAATTTCTTGGCATCCTCCATACAACTGTCTAATATATTCGTATTAAATGCCATCTGCGCGGTAGGCGGTACTCTTAGTTCAATAAAAATGTACTATGATTTATGTGCGGTGTCATTCGTTTGTGGTTCCAACAGCTTGAAAATTCGTTTTCGTGAATTTTGTAGCCAGCTACAAAATGGGCCAACCCGGCAGCTTTTGTAGCTATAGCTACAAAACGGGCCACCCCGGCAGCTTTTGTAGCTAAGCTACAAACCCGGGTAGCTACAAAAATGGTAGGGGGTAGCTACAAAAACGTCGTGTTACCCAGCTTTGCTTGACGCGGGTATTATGGACCCTAATACCAGGCGTATTCTGGATCCAAGGCGTGTGCTGAATCGTGACGAAACCCCTCAGTTCATCTCCTTCGACACGCAGAGGGGCAACAACGTCAGGAAGGTGGCAGGTCGGAAAGGAAAGTCTGCAGCAGACGCGAAGAAAGAGAACCGCGAGAGCTTCACTGTCGACATGGTCATGGGCCTAGACGGATTTCTGTATGGCCTTCACGTTCTCGTTGCACGTAGCACGCTCACGAAGGGGCTTACACCCGAGATCCTTGAGGATACCTTCACGAACGAGATCCGGGAGGGGGAGAAGATCAGCACGTACGGTCTTATCACCTTGAACGAGTGTGGTGTACAAACCGAAGTTTCCTTGGAAGAGCGTTACAAGGTTTTGGTTAAGGAGCTCGAGCATAGGGGTGTCCCCTTACCTGTCGTCGAACTCACTGGCAACCACGCTTCACGGTATGGGGAGATGGTGATGATAACTGCTGAAGGTGCAGGTATCCGGCAGTTCTCCGAGAAGCCCAACTCCTCGGGCTTTTTGCAGGCTTTGCTGGATATTAACATATTATACCGTGAGGGTAATAATATACCAAGCGGACAGAGGGTCAATGCAAGTCGGAACGCTGTAAGGCAAGGCTACGTACTCGGAATATTATGTTATTAGAAGGGGAGAGACATACGGACGGGAGAGCTAAATAGCATGTGAACTGTTTGTCACGGCTGGACACCGAGTCTGATTACGGATATGACAGGTGACCATAATGACAGTCACCGTGTCATTTCCAGCACACCACCTCAGATGAGGTGGGACAGACACGAGTGACAAACACCACCCTGGCTAGCTAAATGTGTTAGGGATAAGTCATTTTGCGAGTCAGTTAAGTGAGATGCAAGATGCACGAGCCGGAGCTCGTGGCTAAGGCATGCCAGAATACGGAACCCAAGATCGTAAGCATGCATCTACTACTGTATCCGTTGAAAACAAAGGATCCTTACTGTGAAGCTGGCATGTGATGCTGGCCAAGCACCACCGACTGCGAAAGCCATTGAACAGCTGTGATTCAAGAATGTAGCAAAGAACAAAAGAAAGCTGAAACCAACGAAATCAGCGCGTGCCCGCCGTGCCATAGCAGGCGAGTCATCAAAGTAGTGGTCGTACATGCCAGAGACCAGAAAAATGTACAGTCATTGTTTGGTGTGAAATACAGGAACCTCTAAGATGTCAACGAGGTCGTGTGGTCGAACAGAGAGCTAGCTGGTAACAGATGGTGTGAACGTCGACCGAAGATATACCACTCTTGCCAACGATGCTACACGCCAACGAAAAAGGAATGTTCTGCACAAGCACCACCCAAACGCAGCGATACAGCCTACGGAGAAATGCCACCTCTTCGCATAGCCTCGAGCCCACCAAATGATGAAGGGCGAAGTAGATTCACGAAACAATAGCGCCAAAGCACCACCCACAAGGTGAACAAATGCCCAGATAACCACAAGTCCACAAGTTCACGAGTCAAATATAAAAGAACCATGCCAACGCTAGAGGTCCCAGCGGAGAAAACTGCCCGATAGAAAGCGAGGTCACAGAATTCCTCCATTCCTCCAACAGCGAGAGAGAAAATCACGTCAAGCAACGTAAAACCAAACGGTCCAAATTACTTCAAACGTGCGAATCGGAGAAGGCGAATAACAAACAAAACGGCATCACGCAATGAATGCAATGTAGGATGCAGTGCTGAGTCGTCAAACGAAGCCGAAAAAATTACGAACCATATGGAGATACCCATCCCTACTATAGCTGCTTCAACGCTCTCTCCAAAGCCTGAAATGCCAACGTAAACATAAAAAGCGATCTTGTGCGAAACGGTAATTAACTCGTGGTCGGCCTCCACGAAGTTCTGCTCTGAACCGTGACCTAATGAGAGCCGCGACAAAGATGATAACGTAAACCCAAAGAAAGAGGTAGCGAAAGATGCGTGGCCCAACAGAGATAGCAACTGGTCGTACAAGGCGCTAATCCGACGTCCCAGCAGAACCAATGTAGATCACGTCCCAGCGCATCAAAGAATAATACCGCGAACGGTAAGAATCCGCCGATACCCAAAAGCCACGCAAGAAACGAACCAACCTGCAAAGACGAGACGCAAGCGTAAAGTGGGACCATAACCTGCTGGATATTATACCGTGCGGGTAATAATATACCAAGCGGACAGAGGGTCAATACAGGTCGGAACGCCGTAACGGACTACATACTCGGAACATTATGTTATTAGAAGGGGAGAGACATACGGACTGGAGAGCTAAATAGCATGTGAATTGTTTGTCACGGCTGGACACCGAGTCTGATTACGGATATGACAGGTGACCATAATGACAGTCACTGTGTCATTTCCAACAGGCTTTGGACCAGATTAATCGGAAGTTTCATGTTGAATTTGCTAAGGGGGGACGTGAGCTCAAGCATACCCGACGTGCGGAGATGGAGTTCGAATTCAGGAAGACGAACCCCGACAGGAAGGTCGGCATATCCGAGGTGACCCTGAACATGACCGACGCCTTCACGATACTCACGATGATTTGGTTTTGTTGGTCTACAGTAACGTGGACCGCATTACTGCATTTAGGAAGGTTGGGATCACACAATCTATGTGCGACCCAAGCCTGGTCAACAGGTCGTCATTCGTGTTTTCGCCGCCCGCACCTCCTGCTGGACTTCGGGTTTAGGCTTAGTTATTATGGGCTCTGACTAGCCCCTAGCCTGACCCTGCTTCCGTCTCGTGTCCGTGACATCCTAGCACTGTACTGTACAGTAGTACAGTACAGTAGTACAGTCATCGTTTCACTGTCTGGGTTTCCGAGAGCATAAAGCTTCGGCCAGACACAAGTTATATGATTATCAGTTTGTCTCCTAGCAAGCTTAGCCGGACAGCGTATCTGTCTTCCTCGCAGGTTATAGGCCGCACCGGCTTTCCGGTGATTCTGATGATGGCACAGCGCCTTGCTGTTGCCATGTTCGGCTAAGTAGGACGTAGGAGGGGTTGAGCGCCCACTTGGGCGGTGGTGTGTCATTCTCGCGGTATGGCCTTTTGACATGGCAGTGATGGCGGCACACGTTGTGCTCGCCTTCGCTGCGCAGGAGATCGGTTTGTGACGGATTGTTTTTATTTTACGGCAGTATCGTCGCAGCGAGAGTTGATTTGCATCGTGCGCCACTGGCCCTGGCGAGGACGCTCCACACGTTGTGCATTTTGGCCGCTCTCATTTTCCGCTCACGACCTGTGAATCTCGATCTGTTGTGCTGAGGCTTCTACGGGTTATCTGGCCGCCGTGAAAATTTTGTACCACCACCCTGCTTAGCTCAACCTTCCGCTGTCTCTCTATCATGGTTACCACAGCAAATAGGATGACGCGGTCACGCGTCCGTAGATTAGAGACGATTTTTGATGATGTGGGTGCGCAGCACGCTGCGACACCACACACCCCGCAGCTGCCAGCTCCGTCCACCGCAGCTGCGAGGGAGCTCCTCGACAAATGTCAACAGCTTGCTCGCGACAATTTTGACAGGAAGGTTGCAAAAATCGTTGCCACGAAAATTCTCGGAGAGAAATCGGACCGCTTCGCTGGTACGGAGTCCGACGCAGTCGACATTTTTTCGCAAATCATGCATGAGCTTCGGACACAGTTTCTTCTGCAGTCGCAGGCGCTTGCTCCCCTCTTTGACCTGACTGACATGACTGTTGCGGCTAGGCATGAGGGCAACGAGTTGCTGCTCTCGGCTCTGACGTTTCTGGCTCGCCCTGGCTCGCCTGCTCGTGACTGGCTTGAGGCCTCTGGGTCTGACGTTCCTGGAGATGGCAAGCGCGCTGCCCTTGAGGTGGTGCGCATGCTCCAGGAACGCTCAGAACCCTTTGACTCTTTTGAGTCGCTGCTGGCGGTTCGCATCCCCAGCAGCGAAGATCCTGACCGTGACATCCGTGAGTTCAATGGCCTGTTGCGGGACGTTCAGCGTTCCCACAACTTGCCAGAGGACGCGGTGAAGCGGCAGTTTCTCAAGGCTCTCGGCAATGCGGCTCTGTACCGTGACTTGGCTAATTCCTTGGCTCGAGCTGACCAGCGGCAGGGCGTGTCTCTTCTGACTATTCAGGCTCGTGTGCGGGAGCAGTTCCGCCACGGCCTGAAAGTCTCTGGCACCCCTATTTCGGCTCTGTCATTCGGCGATGGCGCGTCTGACCTGGCTGCGGCGTTGTCCAGTCTGCAGAAGCAGCTGGAGCGCATGCAGCAGGACATTCGTGACCTAAAGCGGCAGAAGCGGGAAGGGCCTCCGCCTGCGGGCAAGCACCTTACCCGCTCTGCTGCTAAGCATCATCGTGCTGGTGTTAAGCCACTTGGCACCGCTCCTCCTGTCTCGTTTGACAAGAAGAGTGGTGCCTTCGTGCCCCGCTGCAAGAATGCGGTGTGTGCACAAAGTGGTTTGAAGCACTGGCATGCTGAATGCCCCAACGGCGGTCTTCACTCTGCCCACTATTGTGGTGCGGTTGAAGACTACGAGGCTGACTGCTTGGCTGTTCGTTTCCAGCGGTTCTATGACGCTGGGGATGCACATGCCTTCGAGTCGCTCTGCGCGATGGAGGGTCGCCCAGAGGTGTGCGAGCTGTCGGCGCATTCTTTTGTGGCGGCTGAGCCCACGTCTCTGCGGCACTTTCAGGATGCGGCGGCTTCCGCTCAGGATGCGGCGGCTGACGATGACGGCGTGGCTCACTTTCCTCTAGCCACATTCCACTCGGGTGCACGGGGTTCGATTCCGCCACCGCCTGCGGTTCGGGATCCCTCTGCACTCGTGGCTGGTGGTGTGCCTACGGCTCATGACCCACCAGTGGCTGTCCCTGGCTCTCTCGGCTTGCCTGGTTCTGTCCCATCGCTCCAGCTTGGCGACTCTGCGCCGGCTCCGCTGTTTGCTGGCATGATGATTGAGGCTTCTGACATTGGCTCTGAAATCTCTGACAACGACCAAGGCTCTGACAATGGCTCTGACGGCGGGCAGCAAGTGGCTTTTGACTCCTTCGGCACTCTTGAGCATGACTCTGACAGGGGGGCATCGCCACTGGCAGCTCCGATGTACCGTCCACGGGCGCCGCCGAGTTTTCTCCGGTGTGCGCTAATGTCCTCGATGCTCTGTTGTTCTCTACTGGCCGGTGCTACGGCATCTCTGGTTGCCGTGGGCGGTGGTGACAGGGGCCTGGTTGAGCCCGGAGTCACCGTCCATCGGTCTACTGGAGATCTTTTTGCTTCGGATCCGCCACTTGGCTCTCTGGACATCCGTGATTGGCCGCCAGACGATCGAGTTCTTTTACGTCTCTTTCTTCAATGTTCAAACCGCCATGGGAATCTGCTTGTATGAGTTCTTCACTTGATTTACTTTCTGCTGTGGAACCGCCTTGCCCACTTGGGCCTGGTGGTGCTCGATTTCAACGAGACAGTCTGCAATTCACTTCGGGATTACACTGTATTTACATCCCGACCGCTGAACTCAGCTCTGCTGACCAGCTTCAAAGTGGCTGAGTTTCTGGTCAATCATCCTGGCAGCTTGATTAGCTTTAGCCCAGTAGTGGGATGACCGGGTCAAGACCCCGGCACCCAGCTAGAAGTGATCGGTTTCCACCGAGTTGCACGTAGGTGTTTGTTTATTATCACGTGGCTGTATACCCTGTACCTGCCTTGCTAGGTAGTCACACCCACGGGTGGTGTGCTGGACTTCGGGTTTAGGCTTAGTTATTATGGGCTCTGACTAGCCCCTAGCCTGACCCTGCTTCCGTCTCGTGTCCGTGACATCCTAGCACTGTACTGTACAGTAGTACAGTACAGTAGTACAGTCATCGTTTCACTGTCTGGGTTTCCGAGAGCATAAAGCTTCGGCCAGACACAAGTTATATGATTATCAGTTTGTCTCCTAGCAAGCTTAGCCGGACAGCGTATCTGTCTTCCTCGCACCTCCTCCCAAGTTGGTGACTCCTCCTCTTGTGGAAGAACTTCCTTCGCCCGACTTTCGGCCGGGTTCTCTTCAATATTTGGAGGCAAAGTTATAGGATGTTCGGAATCTTGCCCTGGAGTGGCAAGCTTTCGAGACCACGCCCTTGCAACAGGGTCTCCTTGAACCTATTCACATGCCGGCTCCTCCCCCAAAGCCGGACCGAGGAATGTTGGAGGAGCACGCAGGTTCGTTTCAGATTAACGGCATTCGTCAGAAAAAGCGTGAGAGGCGAGAGAACGAGGAGGCGGTCCAAGAGCAGCGGCAGCGGGATCGTGACTTGGCGGATCGTCTGAGGACTGATAGGGGAGAGGCAGCATCGGCCGCCCAACAACAAGCGGCGGGCACGCGAGAGAAGTTGTAGGCTGCTTGGCAAAAGTGCACCCCGGTTTGTACGTGTCCTTGGAATGGTGTTGTCATGTTTATTGCAGGAGCAAGGATGCAGTGTCCTCTGAAGGGATTCAAGAAGTGCCCATTTTGTTTTGATATCAAGAAAAGCATGGGTGGCAAAAGGGAGTGCAAGGCAAAGATGACTGCAACGACAGCTTAAAGCAAACCTAATATGTGGCAGTGACCTATTTTGTTGCCTGAAGTCATATCGTTCGTGCCTTTGAGCATGCAGCACTGCCGGGATGGAATGACGCACAAACCCTAACTTTTACTGCCTGTATGCATCCTTCGTCGCACACCTCCGATCTTCACTTGAATAGTTGTCTGGACAAAACTTTTGTAAACTACGTTTATTTGTAGCTTTACTTTGAAATACGTATGCATAACAAAGTGTCCACAACACTTTCTATTGCACTTTTACTGTCTTATTCCTCTCAGGGGTGAGCTTTTCAGTGCGTGTTCTCCACTTGTGTGTATTATTCCACCTCGATTAGCAAATATACCTTAAGGACCGGGTTTTTACAAATATTTCCAGTTAATATGAGTCCTTGAGGTGTCCTGCCTAAGAGTATAGCCCCTGATATTGTTTTCACAAATTGTAAGGGCCCTTTTACTTTGGGTTTTAAACTACGTCATAATGGGAACACCAGTTCTAGGGTACCGGTCAAGTTTGAGTGAATTACGTAATGATATTACGATATATGTAGAAATTTGACATTAGGGAACCAAAATTGACCCAATGTTTGACTTTTTTCTCACTTGTGGGACCCGCTAAAACTAAATATATCAAAAATTATAAGCCGTTAAAAAAGTGCGTCATAATGGGAACAGCTGTTGGATATGACACACCGTGTGTCACTTCCTGTTATCTGTACTAGTACTCGGTACAGTACGGGTGTCACAGGTTTAGGGTTTTCGGCATAAAGCCGAGACTGTCTTATGTTTATTTACACTTATGCAAACACCGAAAGTGAAAGCATTCTGACCGCAACTCAATATGTAGTTGTAGCTATATATCTCACAGGTTATGGTGCGCCAGGCACCTTCCACTACGTTTGGTAGCATGATTGGTTAAACGACTCCGCTTGGTGGGGCGTTGGGGGGCCCAATTGATGGTTGCGCTACGAGAGCTCGCGGTTGAGGCACGCGTCGTTACGGAGTAATTGTGTTTATCGCTGCAGCGTACCCTACGTGATTTTTGGATGTTCACGGGATTTTCGTTTTGACTAGAATTGATCACTCTTTGTCGCGGACTTCTTGCGCAACGTGTATTTCGACTTCCGCATTTCTACAATTGGGATTTCACAGTTACGGACGTTTTGACTGCATTTGCCATCACCATTTCCGCGAGTTCCTCCTCTCCGCGCCATCGCCACCTTACCCCGACGTACCCACCTATAGGATTTTCATCATGAGTGTTTCTTCGCAAGCTACGCCCCCCATGGGGGCTCACAACCGAATCCGGCTCGACACATTTTTTTCCCGAGACGTGGGGATGCGCTATCGGCCGACGCCTGCATCTCCGGCATCCCGCAATCCCGCCGGCATCCGGCAATCCCGCCGCCCTTCGTACCACAAACAGCTGGTTTTCCGCTGTTCCAGTACGACTGCAATGGACAATTTGCTACGCAGCCCCCAGGAGCTGTTTTCGACGCGGGAATGATGATGACGCCGCAGCAGCAGATTTTTCAACAGCAGCAATTTGTGAGCCAGCCGCAATTGCAACTACAAACGTCGCAGCAGCTGGAATTTCAGCAGCAAATGCAGCAGCAGTTCGTGCACCACCAACAGCAACTGGAATTACAACGGCAATTGCTTTGGCAACAGCAGCAACCGCACCAGCACCAGCTGCAGCCGAGATCGTTGTGGCAAACGCAGGTGCCAGCTGCCCCGTTTGCAATGGGACCCGCATCACCGGTTCCCTTCGGTGCCCTCACACCTGGGCCGGTGCAGCCTTCCTCTGCACCTGCTTTCCTTGCTGTACCTGGACAGGCACCCTTGCACCCGGCCCTTGTCAACCCTGCAGGATCTACCAGCCCTGAGGAGGGGGGAGGAGAACCGACACCAGTAGGACCCTTGTTGCCAGTTTCACAGCTCAGCGCTGGCTCCTGCGCGGTGTCTCGTGCAGTGTTCTTTACTAACGCCACGCAGAGCGGTGCTCCTGACCCAGCGATTTTGTCAGCGTTATTGGCCTCGGAACCTGCACCTGTCACATCTTGCCCACGCAAAGATGGGGGATTGGGTCCCCATGGCAACAGGGGCCGCCGGAGGCCCTGGCCAATTTTCTGAGACATCAGCGACAGGGGCCAACGTAGCGGTATCTTGCCCGAAGATGGGGGATCGGGTCCCCATAGCAACAGGGGCCGCCGGAGGCCTTGGCCAAATTTCTGCGACACCGGCGAAAGGGGCCAGCGTAGCGGTATCTTGCCCGACGATGGGGGATCGGGTCCCCATAGCAACGAGGGGGCCGCCGGAGGCTGGCCCAAATTTCGCGACACGGCAGGCCGGCCCATAGCGGTATCTTGCCCGAAGATGGGGGATCGGGTCCCCATAGCAACAGGGGCCGCCGGAGGCCCTGGCCATTTTCCTGCGACATCAGCCGTAGGAGCCAGCGTGGAGGCACCTTGCCCAAAGGTGGGGGATCGGGTCCCCACACCAACAGGGGCCGCCGGAGGCCCTGGCTAATCTCCACTGGATACTGGCGCAGTCAAGTCACCAGGGAGCAGTTCGTCATCAGCAAATTCAACGACGACGCCGGGAGAACTGGTAGCGGTGGCAACACCTGGTGTGACCAGCGCCCCAGCAGTAGCCAGCGAGGGGCGCGCAGAACGGACCACGGGAGGTTATCGGAGCGCACAGAACTATTGTACTGATTCAGCGCAGTAGAGCCATCGTCAGTTCTGCTGCGGCTGGTCAAGCGCCTTCTAACACGACTGCCACGGTGTCCCCATCTTCGACGCCGGAGCGGCCTGCTGACGTTGCTTCAGCGGGCCATGCAGGTGCTGCCCCAGCCGCCCAAGTAGGCGCTGTCCCAGCGGCCCACGCAAGCTACGCCCCAGCCGCTCACGCAGGCGATGTCCCCGCAGCGGCCCACGGAGGCGCTGCCCCAGCAGCCCACGCAGGCTGTCAGGGATATGACCGATGATATATGTGTCATACATGTCATACGTGTCATACATGTCATGGCATGGCATGTCATATGTTATAATGGCATACAGTCGTCGAGTATCGTCAGTACGGTCGACTATGACATGAACAGTCATAATATCTGTCATCCACTCACCATGAGTGACATCTGTCATCGAGAGGCTGAGTACAGCATCTCGATGATGAAGCAAGACAAGTTCTTGAAGAACAAACTGTTCTGAAAGGACGCGTCTTCGCTTCAAGCATGAATTGAACAACATGCGGGTATCAACAGGCTAATTCGATCAGCCGATGGCTACTACCCAAATTCAAAGTCCTACCATAAGGACCTACGTGCAAATGTGTTTTCCTCGCATAAATATCACGTAATTGGTTCAACGTGCGATCACCCATCCTATTTATGAGTCAAATGAATATTTCAAGTTGTGGGTGCATGCATAGGGTGACCTTTGGAGTGCTTAAATTGCGCACGCTTTGGTGGTGTTTTTTTTCAAATTTCAGCAAAAAATCTAGGTCCTGCCATAAGGACCTACAGTTAAGCCCGGCTATCCGCTTCACAATAGGTCCTACGAAATTTTCGAGACCTGTGTCGTCAAGTTCTCGAGCTGCTCTTTCCGTAGTGTCTTGTCAAAAATTCCATCCGAGTTCATCTTGGCCCTCAAAATAGTGGTTGAAGAAAAGGCACTAAATTGCCCAAAATAATAATGCCCTTCGTCCGGCTCAACGATGAATACACGCCAAAATATCGCACATTCTGCCTCTGTAGATGGCTCGAAAATTCAATTATTGTGTCTATATGGCGACAATAGCGAGGTAATAGTGTGTAAGCGGCATGTGCGCATTCAATATAGCATCCCCGACTTCAGACCAAAGCCAAAATTGACTCTTAAATTTTATGGCATTTGTCTAAAAATGATGGGACAGGTTGATTGGGATGCAGCTAGATGTCCGCTATGAGGTTGTCGACTTGTGCTCTATTCTAAACATGATTGTATATAATGCTACGGTGCTACTGGATCATTGGACGCATGCTCAGCCTCCATAGTCTGTCGGCAAAAAATTATGAAAGATGTGCTATTTTTTTAAAGAGATTTTTGGCTTTAGAAAAGTTCTCGACGATTTTTTACGCTACCCGTGCCTAATACGGGTAGTGTAGCATCCCGTTTGGGTTAAAACTCGGCAAGTGGGAAAGAGGGGACTGAGTTCAGGTCCTAAATATGCCATAAACCGGAGGGTAGCCATTCACGATACCAATAGTATCACCTTAAAAAAATATTGAAAAAGTGGTCCTTATGGTAGGACCTACAGCGTTCTAGGTCCTACCGTAAGGACCATCGGGTAGTAGCCACCGATATTGTTAGTTCACCCAATGTTCTCGGGTTCACAACCCGATAGTGGTAACGCTTATGAAGCGTGAGGACACTGAGGTATATGAGGAGCATTGTGCTCAAGCAGATGATTCTGGACACCGGAGACTGCACTCATACCCACCAAATACTTGTTGCGGGTTGCTACAGTTCAATAGCAGCCGCATAGTCTGAAAGGTTGAATATCAACCTTGACAGTGGTCATTCTCCGTCCACGCGACGAACGAGGACACATAAGTGTGTGCAGCAGTAGATATATTGTACATTGTATATTGTGTGTGTGACAGGTTCGCGCATACATATCGGCGACAGCGATCGCACATATACGATCATCTACAAGTGAATAATAACATTCGCTACAATATCGACAGCAAACGGAGTGCGCGAGGAATCATCATCGCGAACGCATTCGCAGCCGATATCACTCGCAGAAACATCGTCAGAAAATAATCAGCGACAAGGTGTGCGCACTGCGTACGGAACGCACATACATGCTGTTTGGCTACTATCCCGAGATCCTTGTGGGAGGACCTAGAACGCTCTAGATCCTCCCACAAGGATCACTTTTTCAATAATTTATTTAGGCGCCCCACGAGCTTTCTACAAGTCAACACCAAGGAATACTTTCCACATGGGACCTATACTAAGTAGTATGGTGCGTGGTTTGACGAGAATCCATCATATATACTCCTAGCTAATGCATTTATAGCATGCCCCAACCAAATTTTGAACTGCTACGCCTTTTAAAGCTTCAAAAGCGGGGTGTATCTTCCATAATTTTTGCCAATCGTATATCGATCCTTTGCCACCATAGACATGATATATCTCAAGGTATGCATGTATATTAATCATGTTTGGGTCAAAATACGACTTGGATAATGTATATTGGACACATCACACGAACGCGGTTACATGGGTAAGATATACACATTCCTTAAGTATGGGGATGATTTCGCATTTTGGGCGTGAGTCTTGGTCCATTTTAAGCTTTAAGGCTAGATCTTTGCCTTGGTGAGCACTTCAGTACTTTAATATGACTTCAAAGTCTCCTTGGGATTTTTTGGGGATTTTTTGAACCGTTAGAACTACCGCTAGAGGTTCTAGGATACGATTTTCAGACCCTGATAATGATGGAAATATTGAATTTCGACGGTACTACACCATAGCATGCGCATATGCGGCGATTAATCCGGCTAGTATGATATTAACCCCTAAACCGTCATAACTATTTTTGGTTTTGGTTGAAGTCAGTGTTTTCCATATAGCCGCCTCATACGAAGGCCGATTTGCGTTTTGAGCATACCACTTGAAGCGTATTTCCAAGGCGCGTCGTACTGCATTGTTCAAATTTGAGCATGAGGTGAAAATGCGATGTCACAAATGAATGTATGTCTCACGCATTGCGGCGCTGAATTCGTATCCACTGTCCCGTGTAAACCCTAATCATGACCCTAGCATGTTTTGCATATATAACGCCTAGCTATGTGTTGAAGATGTAACGTGACCTAAATAGGGTTGAGCATGCGTATTTATACGCGCAAACCATAACCGTATGTTGTGTCAAACGATTTTCACACTCTTCATCGTTCGATCTTGAAAGCATGCGACAGTGTTGAGAAACATTGGGCACACAATTTAATGCGCATAAGGGAGACCTTTTCAAAACTGTTTTCAAAAGCATTTTTGGATTTTAGACGGCTTCATAAATCAATTTTAGGTACCCTTGGGTCATATATGACCCAGGGTTAAAGGGCTTACAAAATTAGTTTTGGTCATATTCTCGAGGGTTAACAACATACGCACCAACCCGAGCTCGTGTAGCAAGGCCTAGAGTTGTCGGTACCCTAGATCCTTGTGGTAGGATCTAGCATTTTTATTAAAATTCTGTGAAAGCACCCACCCAAACCACGCTAAGATTAAAGGTCAAACCATCGACATTTCAAGCAAACCAATGTTATAGATAATTCAAAAGGTTCATAAATATTGCCCCAAAGCATATGCCGGGCCAAGAAATACGACATACAACGTCGCCATGCCCATTTGCGCTAGATCCTTGTGGGAGGATCTGGATTAAGGATAGTAGCCAATAGGCATCCGTGCTCAGAGCGGGGCAAGGAGCACATCATACGAACAACATCTTTGCAGCAAAGTTGGGGTGGGGCAGCCTGCCCACCCCAAGGAACATTCAAGTTACTAATGATAGACACTTCCCGAATTTTTACCCGGAATATGCTTGCCCGCTACACGTACAGGATGGGGAGGTGGCGAATGAGCATCGCATCTTTTGTAAATGCCCGGCTATGGCGAGGTCATACGAGGAAGGGGCCAAACAATTAGCGGGCAAGATTGAGGGGCTCTTGCCGCCAGACATTAACGTTAGGATGCCAAGCACAATAGTGAAGAGCATACTTTTGCCGACGCACAGAGAGGACTTTTTGTACGGTAAGGTAACAGCATAACTGAGACTTTGGTTGGTATCCCACCTCGGCCAGGCGGTCTCGGATAAGTTGAGGGGCAGACTCAAACCTTTGGTGAGAGATTTCTTTTTCGACATTTGGTGTTCATATACCGCTAAGATGGTGGAAGGAGGGCATGACTTTGCTCGCCGGCTTCGGAGGAGGTACGAAATTAAGGTTGCGGACCTGAAGAGGTATGGACGTGGTGCTCCGTGGGGCAACGGGGGTTCGATAGAGGATACGGGTCACCCATAGGGTTAGGGCCCACAAAAATAATGTCTCATGCTTCTCGTCACCAGATTTTCCATGTGTATTCCGGTGCTCTCCAAGTTGATCCTTCCCAGTGGTGTCCAACCCTGGATCCGTTTTTTGTCCTCGTTTCACACGATGATTCAGATCTCACTAGTATGTCTTAGTATTGTACACTGATAGGTCATGGGCATTATGGGACCTGTGGACCGCATGACGACAGGGCGACTTTGATTCAGTTCACCTTTCCTTTCTCGTCCCGGTGCATTTTATCCCCCCGCTAGATCGGTGCTCGCCTATTAACACCGGTATTGCGATCTATTGACGTTGGTTTAGGTCGTGTGCTCGACTAGGGGGGGGTGGGGGGTGGTGCAGGAAGGATGCGGGGAGTGGAAGGCGACGGCCGTGGATTTAGTGGCCTAAATGCATTTAGTGGGCGCCTAGCGGATACACGATCAAAAAATTCAACAGAATCGTCCGATGGCAGCATCCGCCCATTTGGACCGCGTAATTTTGTGAAGACACTGTTTCCTAAATGCATTTAGCGTTTCGTCCAGTTCTCATTTACTCTTGTCCCCAAGAGCTTATGCACGAAAATCTGCATTTAGGGTTTGTAACACTCTGGGGTCCATGTTTCTCCGAGCCTCTTCGATCAACTGTAACGTCGACCCTCGCGTGTCCCAGGCCGCGCAACGCGCAGCGGCCGAAGCTCGTAACCACTGGCTTGCGAGAGTAGGATAGGCCACAAAACAGATAACACCGATAATGGTAAAACCTAAAACGAAACTCGCACGAACTCTCGTCTAAGAAGTCTTTCAAGTTATGTATATGTGAACAAGCAGCTCTCCTGAAATACTCCTCCATAAAGTTCTGCCAAAAGCTGCTGCAACCAGAGGAAATATCGCACGTTTTAAATATGAAGCAACTAGCCACCAAGTTCCGCGAGCAAGGGTTTCTTTCCCCTGTCCGTGTGCTTTCTCCCGGTGCGTTCGGTGCCCCTCACCCTTCCTCTCTCTTTGACAGCCCAGATGTGGCGAGCCCGCATGCTCCGCGCTCATATGGGTGAGGCGTTCTATTCTTATGTGGCGACATATGACGTTTCACGCGCTGAATGTGGCGAGAGATCTTATTATTGTACCACAACCCTAAAGTGTCCCCGAGGTTTCTGAGTTCCGTTCTCATATGTTGGATGTTGCAGATCAAGCGCGAACACTCAGGGCAGATCTTGAAGCCTACGAGTGTGACCACTCCTTACGAGGTGACTTTTCGTGGCACGCTTATCGCGTGCGCATATTTTCCCCGAACATTGCCCTTCCTCGCCACCCACCTTGTGTGTGTGTGTGTGCCATGTTTGAAATCTGATTCACAGGATTCTGCAGATTGCGTGGCAGGATCGTTGGGACAACGAGCTTATGGTATGCTATTCATGATGCGGTCCGCAGGTCGCTTCGTGTGTGTATGCCATACCTGTGCACACATTTTCCTTTTTCCCTTCCAAGGTCCGGTAGTGAAGAGTTAAGAAGTGACGTTCCAAAATTTAGCATAAGCTGTGCTCAAACGCGATGATGACAGCCGTTGTCAACGGCCGTATCCTAAACGCGATACCTCGCGGAGGCAACGGATGGCGCGGCATAGTGTTTGGATAAGCCTTTGAGGAAGAAGCGCGGTTCTCGGGGAAATGTTCTCAAGGAACTGACACCGGTGTTAAAGTCGGTATTCATTCGCAGGAAACAAGCGCTTCAAGCTCCACCTCCTCACGCGCTGGGCCGCGCAGCTGGTGCGCCATCCACGCATCCTCGAAGTCGTGCAGGCCATCCTCGGTCCCGATATTCTGGTTTGGTCGAGCGATGTGAACATCAAGGTGCGCACAACTCCTGTTTCTCCGAGACAAACAGAGCAGAACTGTGCTTTGCATGGTTTGCTCCGGAGGCGCGGCCCGCCACAACAAGCTCCGTGCGAGGAGCAGGCGGCTGGGCGGGCTGAAGGGCCAGCAGCTGGGCGGGCTTCTCGCGGCTCTTGGGCCACGTGGCCGGTTGGCGACCACCTCATGGCGATTCGGTCTGACTCAGGTCGTCGCCTCGAAAATTGAGGCCCTATCTCCCATGCCCTCACCCAGGGTTGTCACACTGCTGCGCAGGGGCCCTCCTCGGATAGCTTCTTCTCCTGGCACCAGGTATGTCACAAGGATCTCCTGCCAGGCTGTTCCTCTGACGTGGGTGCTAAAGCTTGGACGGGAAGTTGGAGGTGCTCGAGATGGGGAGTTGTTGAAGCCGTAATGCCGCTGTTGAACTGAGTTTTACTACGCCCCGAGCTAAGTCCCGGTTGACTTCTGCATGATCTGTGCGGCGGAGGGGAGTTGGTTGGAGGAGGGGAGTGGTGGTCAAGGCGACTATGCACGAAAGGGCGATCGCAGTGCTTATCAGAGCGGAGGGACATGCTCACAAACCTTCAATGATGCGTTGAG
>LGRX02032793.1:0-14361 GCA_001247695.2 Cymbomonas tetramitiformis
CATGCTCCCCCTACCCGACAGCTGTTGCCAAGAGTACGGCATCCCCGAGTGGCGCCTCCTATAGTGCGACAGGGTAAGGCTGCTGAGACCCGCGATGCTACGAGCCTCCCCACGGACGTTACATTCCTGGAGTCCCTGCACGATGAGTATGCACGTGCCGGCCCTCTTCGGCAGCTGCGGGATGAGATCCTTGCAGCCCCGCACCATGCCACGAGGGATTTCCGTATCGTTGGGGACGTACTATGGCGTGTAGCCGCGGGACGGTACCAGTTGGTTCTCGGCGAGGACTCCCCTTTGCGAGAGGTAGTCTTCAAGGATGCCCACGACTCCACCACTGCAGGCCACACCGGCCGGGAAAAGACACTGGAGAGAGTTCTCCGCAGGTTCTGGTGGAAGAATGCCACCGAGGACGTGGCAGGATGGGTGGCCTCATGCCCTACATGTCAAGCGGTTCGTCCACGGGCATCCTACCCCGATGGATTATTGAATCCGCACGCTATTCCCCAACGCAACTGGCAGGATGTGAGCGTGGACTTCGTTACAGGGCTGCCGCTCACCGCCCAAGGGAATGACGCCTTTGTCACCTTCACGTGTAAGCTGAGCAAAATGGTACACCTTATGCCCATGAACGTTGGGGACAGCTCTGCGCAGACGGTGGCCCGCATCTACTTCGACGTAGTCTGGAGGCAGCATGGAGCCCCCATGAAGATTGTATGCGACCGTGACCCCAGGTTCCAGGACTCGTTCTGGCGTGAGCTAATGAGACTTATGGGAGTACGGGTGGCTTCTACCACTCCATACAACCCTCGTTCGGACGGACAGGCGGAACACACCAACAGGGTGGTGGAGGACATGTTGCGCTCGTTCGTGGGTGCCAATCCGGATGACTGGGACCTCTACATGACGAACGTGGAGTTCGCTATCAACGACTCGCGCAGTGACGTCACCGGATTCACGCCCTTTGAGCTATGCTACGGGGTGTCCCCGATGTCTCAACTAGACCTTTTTCACGGGGAAGCTGATTTCCCCCCCACTGTATGGGGGCCTGCTTCTCCCTGTTTCACCCCTCGCCGTGTGTGTGACGTGTGACACCCAGTTAGCCGTGACATCGATCCGTGACCTGCTAGTTAGCCTCCGCGTTAGCCTAACTTATCAGTTTATGTTATCACCGTTCCGAGCACCCGGCCCTGCGTGTTTTCTGTGCTTTACTGCTAATATATTTACCCGTTACAAATATATTACCAGATCATTCTTCCTATAAGGTTATCGGTCCCGTACCACGCTAGTGGTGCTCACAACATTTTACTCGCTTCGGCCTCATCGCCGATTCTACGTCCGTACTTATCCGTTCTAATCCGTCAGCGGTTTAAAGACATCTCCGTTACCGTCTTTACCCGTTCGAGTACTCCGCCTACCGTTTGTGATTGGTGGTTTGCTTTTCCGTTCAATCCGTACTTATCCGTTACCACTTTTACCGTAATTCTGGCATCCTGCTTCGTTCCAGGCGTGTCTCCCCAACGTCCTTCAACACTCTGGCCAGCAGCGCCTCTGCTGCCGGGTGACTGGTTTACCGTACGACGTTTTTGACGTCACCACCGTTTTCCTCGTCGAATTCTACCCCAATTTGACTTCTCCATCGCTTGATTTGGTTAATTTTTCGAAAAGTTACCTTTCACCCACAAAACCCTATCGACGCGCCTTCCAGATTTTGCAGCCGCTGGCATCATGGCCTCGCTCCGCCAGCGTGCGCGCATGGCCGCAGTTCGGTCTGCACTGGACTTGCTTCGACAACGACATCTTCCCTTGGACTGTGGTCTGGTGGTGCCTGGTGGTGCTTACACACCAAGCACCAAGCTCGAGTCCATCGCGTTCGCCATCAACAACGAGTGCTTTGACTCCTTCGACTTCGTCCCTCCACCCCCTTCGCCCTCGCCTTGCACCCCACCTCTTGACCATCTAGTGGTGTGTGGTGATGTTGCCACGCCCACTTCGCCCCTCTCCATCATCCCTTTCGAGTTCCTCCCCATGGCCTTGATCGCGTTCCCTCACCGCATTTTCCACCTTCCACCTCCCTATCCCCTCTTCAGCGACGCATCCGCTCTGGTGGTGCCAGGCCGCTTTTGGCTTTGGCACCGCGTGGGCATTGGCTGATTCATCGTTTTCGTGGCGCTCGAGGACTTCTGCAATCAAGAGCTCCGCCGCCGCCATTCCGCAAGCACTTGCAATGAACCGTGCACTCTAGCCTTAGCCAATTCACTTGCTGCACAGTGCCCATGCTTGTTTACATCTAGTTGGGTCTCTGACTCCAGACATTAAGTGACATTGAGTTTAGGTTTTAGGGTTTGCTTGCTTCGGGATGTCCACTCACACCTTCGGGGTGAGGTGGTGTCACGGGGAAGCTGATTTCCCCCCCACTGTATGGGGGCCTGCTTCTCCCTGTTTCACCCCTCGCCGTGTGTGTGACGTGTGACACCCAGTTAGCCGTGACATCGATCCGTGACCTGCTAGTTAGCCTCCGCGTTAGCCTAACTTATCAGTTTATGTTATCACCGTTCCGAGCACCCGGCCCTGCGTGTTTTCTGTGCTTCACTGTTAATATATTCACCCGTTACGAATATATCACCAGATCATTCTTCCCATAAACTACCCATGTGGCGATCTGCATCCATTGGGAACGCTACACGTGATATATTGACCAATGGCGCATAAGGCAACTCAGTTTGGGTCCCTGAGGCAACAATATATAAAGGGTAGCATCCACATATCAAAGGAGGGCATCGAAAAAAAATCCGGCGTTTCGGTACTTGAGATAGTACCGAAACGCGTTTCGGTACTATCTCAAGTACTGTGGGGCAGTAGCCAATTGTTAACGTGTCGCGAGCCACTAGGTGCCATACTCTGCGCGATGTTGCATACAGTCGGGGGCCCCAGCGCTCTCCGACCCATCGATCAATCTCCTCCATACTCTCCTTTGCACTCGAAATAGTTGGTTCAAATCCAACTCACTCCACATCCCCCTTTTACTTTCCTTTGCTTCTTTCGTTGACGACTGCTATTTTCTTTCTTCTTTACTAAACGTTAGTTGGTTGGTTTCGTTTTTCAGATCCGCTGAAAACGTTCGCGTGGCGAAGTCATATTAGGTTTTCATCTCGCGTTCATATTCGCATTTATTTGAGGTTGCTCGGTTGTTAATTATGTTTTCAATAACGGTTTATTTTGTGCGTTTCCGCTTTTTACTAAGTGTTGGCTCTTTACTTTCCTTTTCAGATTGGCTGTTTTCGAGGAGGGCGAAATGGAGGAAATCGACCGCCTCGAGTACAACGTCAACTTCAAGCATCCCTTCAAACATTCTAGGTTGATAAGTCCTTTATGTTTTCAATAGAATATTCTTTTGTGCGTTTCCGCTTTTTTACTAAGTGTTGGCTCTTTACTTTCCATTTTAGATCGGTTGTTTTGGAGCGAAGCGAGATGGAGAAAATCGACGGCCTCGAGTACAACGTCAACGTTTAGGTTGGCATCTTGTAAATAGAAAGAGCACGAGAAGAACATTATTTTGCGTATTGTAAATAGAAAGTGCACGAGTAGAACATTATTTTGTGTATTCGTTGGTATGATAAAATTTGATAGTCCCATTCGTATTCCTTTCTGCCTAGCCAGATACATGTTAATCGTAGTAAAGATGCTCGAGTATTTTGTTTATCTCGCACAGTGGAAACATAGTGAACACACTGCATGTTGCTAATGTGCAATATGTATGCTACACAGTCAGTGCTACACGTACAGTATCCCTATACTGCCCCACTACTGTGCCTATGGAAAGTAAATATTAATTAAGTTCCATACGTATAGCATCCCGATATTATCCCTATATCGTGCCTATGGAAACCATATATATCTACTGGTTCCATACCTATACTATGCCTATAGTAAATAGTTTCCATACGGATAACATACGTAGGGAAAGATGTTTTCCATACCTGTAATATACGGTTTTCATACGCATGGTATCCCTGGGGAAAAAGCTTTCCGTAGGTATAGTACACCTGTGGAAAATGCTCTCCATAAGTATAATAACCGTATGGAATATGAATTCCATAGGGCGGGTCACCCTACGGAAAGCGTTTCCATAGGTATACTCCTGATGCTGTTAACGGAATCATACGTATAATATCCGTATGGAATACCTTTCCATAAGTATACAGCACGTATGGAATTGTGTTTCCATAGGTATAGCCATCCTATGGAACAATCTTTCCCAAAGGTGAGCCACCCAGTGGAAAACCTTTCCATAAGTATGTCGGCCGTATGGAAACCTATTTCCCAAGGGACGCTAAGTGTATGGGCCCGTCTTCCGTACGCATAATGTCCGTATGGAAAGATCTTTCCCAGGGGATACCATACCTGTGGAAAACGTTCCATAGGTATATCGACCGTATGGAAGATTGCTTCCCAAGGGATACTACGCCTATGGAATTCGCTTCCATAGGTACACCGTCCGTATGGAAACAAGTTTCCCAAGGGGTACCATGCCTGGGGAAAAGATTTCCATAGGTATGACCTATTAGGTTCCATAGGGCCAGCATAGGGTTATCATAGGGATGGAACAGATCCGTGTGTTTTTCCACAGGGTTTTCCATACGGCTTTCCATAGGAAGGCTATAGGGATGACATAGGTACGGAAAGCGCTTGATATTCCAGGACTTTCCATTGGGTTTCCATAGGGTTTTCCATACGATATTTTCCATACGATTCCTTCCATCCCTATGGAAAACGTTCCATAGGTATGGACGCCACAATCATCCCTATGGAATGCCTTGGAAAACCCTATGGAAAGCACAATCACCCTATGGAATGCCCTGGAAAATAATGAAAACCTTCCCAAGGGTGAGTATAGGGATGGAAACTCAAAATTTTTGTTTTCGAGATAACCTCCAGTATCCATTTTCCCTTTTCCATAGGGCTTTTCCATAGGGTTTTCACCCGTTTCCATGCCTATGGAAAGCTTTCCCAAGGGTTGCAGATCTGTAGGGTAGTTAGCCTCCGCGTTAGCCTAACTTATCAGTTTATGTTATCACCGTTCCGAGCACCCGGCCCTGCGTGTTTTCTGTGCTTTACTGCTAATATATTTACCCGTTACAAATATATTACCAGATCATTCTTCCTATAACTTTTCCTGGAAGCTGCAGCTCTCCCTGGCTCTGCGCGACGGAAAGGGGGGGTGGGTACCGCCCATGAGATGGCTGCGAAGTTTTCGTCGCAGTTGCGAGACGCGCGTGGCCGCCTTGAGTTGGCTCAGCAGCGCCAGCGGGAGCAGTTCGACCGGCGCCACAAGCAGCATAAGTACGCAGTGGGGGATCTGGTGTGGATCGAAGCTCGTCATCTGACGGAGAAGGTGATGGACCGTGCGCTGTGCCGAAAGCTCGGTAAGCGTTGGCATCGACCTGTAACCGTGGTGGAGTGCTTCTACAGCGATTTGCAGGCGGAGCTGGCAGAGGCGGACCGCGGGGCACCGTTAGCATACCGGTTGGCCCTACCGCCGCACTGGCGCATTCACGACGTGTTTGCGCAGCAGCGCCTGAAGCCGTACATCTCCGGCATGGATGAGTTTGCATCTCGAGCACAACTGCCCGTACCTGACCCGGTAATGGTAGATGGGCAAGCGGAAGCTCACGTGGACAAAATCCTGGCGTATCGTGCACGCATGGTCAAAGGTAAATCAGTAGAGGAATGGAAGGTACGCTGGACGGGCTACTCGGCAGCTCACGACCAGTGGCGCACCAGAGACAGGATGGACAGAGGCGGGGAGAATCAGCAGCTCAAGGAGTTCGAGGCACAACGATTAGGCATGCAGGCGGACATGCTGAAGTCTATTGAGCATGGCCGACGGCAACGTCAACAGCGACAGCCCGTTCATCTTGGCGTCACCTTATCCCAGCTAACGGAACACCCATGTGACGTTCCGGAAGTGGATTCTCCACCGGAAGATTTCTGTCTGCCGTGGGAGCGGGTGGAAACCTTGGGGGATGGAGAGCTATTGGTGATCACCGACCTTGAAGAGCGGAAGTCCCGGCCAGTGAGAATCTTGGTGTTGTTCAGCGGAACTGGATCAGTGGAAAGGGAGTTTGCAAAGTGCTTCCCGTCTGCCTCGGTGGTTACGCTCGACAACGACCCACGTTGGCAACCCAACCATCTCGCATCAATGGAGGACTGGGACCCCACTCAGTATCCACCGGGATTCTTTGATGTCATCTGGGCCAGCCCTCCATGCACCCAGTACAGTCAGGCGCGCACTACGGGAGGTCCTCCTGACCTGGAAGGAGCAGACAAGAGTGTGAAATGCACCCTGGATGCTATTGAGTACTTGAAGCCCAAGCACTGGTTTCTTGAAAATCCTGAAGGAAGATACCCGAATGCACTGCGGTTGCGGTCAGTGGTTCGTAAACTGCCACAACCTCTTTTTTGCACCTACTGTAAGTATGGAGAGCGATATCGTAAGCCAACATGTATCTGGACTAGCTCACCTCCACCAACGCCATTGCTGGGGTGCACCTCGCGGACACCTTGCGCATGTAAATGGGCCACCGGAGGGCACCCTGAGACTGCTCAGCTTGGACCATCGTCTACACAGCAACCAGGGGCGCGAGATGCTCACGCCGTGTACCCCGTACCGGCTCCGTTACTGCGTCATCTCTTCCACCATCTTCGGTTCGGGGAGCTTGATACCTGAAGACACCGGGAGCGGCAACGGGAGATAGGCCGCTCTTGAGGGGGGAGGAGTTGTACCGGGAGGTACGAGCAGAGGGGTTGCATGCTACAGAGATCTGGTTGCATGATACAGATGCCTGGTTGCACGCTACAGAGGCCAGGTTGCATGCTACGGATGCCTGGTTGCATGCTTCCGATGAGGCGTTGCATGCTACAGAGGCCTGGTTGCATGTTACCAATGGGTGGTTGCATGTTGCAGAAGCCTGGTTGCATGCTGCGTATGCCTGGCTGCATGCTACAGATGCTAGGTTGCATGCTACAGAGGCCAGGTTGCATGCTACGGATGCCCGGTTGCATGCTACAAGGCTGTTGCATGCTCGGAGGCCGGGTTGCATGCTACGGAGGCCGGGTTGCATACTAGAATGCCGGTTGCATGCTACAAAGGCAGTCGCATGCTACGGATGTCGGGTTGCATGCTACGGGGTGGGTTGCATGCTACGGATGCCGGTTGCATGCTACGGAGACTAGGTTGCATGCTACGGTCTGTTTGCATGCTACGGATGCGAGGTTGCATGCTACGAGGCCGGGTTGCATGCTAGAGGCCGGGTTGCATGCTACGGATGTCGGTTGCATGCTACATATATGCCAGGTTGCATGCTACATATGCCTGGTTGCATGCTAGAGAGGCCAGGTTGCATGCTACAGAGGTCAGGTTGCATGCTACATATGCCAGGTTGCATGCTGGTGACGGGTGGTTGCATGCTGCAAGGGCCTTGTTGCATGCCGGTCACAGCTGTATGGCACATTCGCGAATAATGGGGAAGAAATAATTGATGACAAGGCAGATTTCAGGAGAAGATCTGCAATTACAATAATTATATTGAGGATCTGGTGGATTCCAGAAAAAGATCTGCAATGGCAATACACGAGTATCATGATCTGTCTGATGATTGGTGGAGGAGTACCAGAATCAGGCATATATATGCACGTGATTGGTCGATGGCAGATGTCAATACAGGAATCCTGCTAGTGATTGTTAGAGAGCAACATGTTGAAAGGGAAGCTTGGAAAAGTGGACTTCAGTTAGTGTTGATCAAGAGAATTTAAGGACAAGTTGTACATGTTAGTGTTAGGCTGTATGCCAAGACTGAACATAAGGATATATATGTATTAGGTTTGAGACCAGACATTATATCGAAAAGTGATAGTATTGCTAGGCTGTATAGCCAGTATATGTCATGCAAATAAACAGTGGAATAAAAGGCTAGAAGCCTATGTGATACACCAAAAACAATAGAAAACATAAAAAGAAAAGAAAGAAGATAAAAGAAAAGAAAGAAAAATAAAGAGATAAATATGTATAATCATCAGGAGTGTGCCTGGTACACGTAAACATGTTGTGATATTGCGCATGCCTTGTACAAATTTGGTTCGTGTTCGTATAGGCGCACCAAAGGTGTACCCACCATTGCGTGTATATGTAACCTTTTCGAGAGTGATATGATCGCAATGCATGTGCGTAGTGTGTGCATAATGCTTGTGCGTAGTGTGTTCGTGATTTTGGATATGTAATGCGTACAGTAATCACTCAGTAATAAGAAAACCCGCCAATAAGAAAGTAGCCAGCTTTTTTGATTTCTTCACAATATTTAACACACAACACTCCATATTTAAGATCTCTATATAAATAAGAAACTTGCTAGGCTGACCTAAAATTCCTGTTTTCTTAAAATCGAGTGTTTACTGTAGTCTGTTCTTAGTGTGTTCGTGATTTCGGATATTCAATGCGTGGTGTGTGCGTAGTGTGATCGCAATGTATGAATATAGTGTTTGCGTGATGTGTACGTAGTGTCTGTGCGTAATGTGTACGTAGTGTATGTGCGTAGTGTGATCGCAATGTCCGTACGTAGTGTTTGCGTAGTCTGTGCGTGATTTGTGTGCGTAGTCTGGCGTAGCGTGATCGCAATGTATGTACGTAGTGTTTGCGTAGTTTGTGCGTGATGTGTGTGCGTAGTGTGATCGCACTGCATGTACGTAGTAGGGTGTGCGTAGTCTGTGCATGATGTGTGTGCGTAGTGTGATCGCGCTGCATGTACGTAGTGTGTCCGTAGTATATGCGTGACGTGTATGTGTAGTCTGTTCGTAGTGTACATAGCGTGATGTGTCCGTGACACGTCACGCACACACATCACGCCCATCCGCGTAGTGTGTTCGTGACACAGTACATGACCGAAATCGCACACAGACTACGCACATACTACGTGGCATACACTACGAACACATCACGCACACACTACGCGAAATGTGTCAGACTGTAGGGTGTAGAAGATGGATGCTGGAGTGGGTTGCTCCATGTCGGCTGTCTGCGGGACAGCCTGGCGTCAACAGAGTGCACAGGCATACTTGACGCACCAGTATATATGCGTCGGAAAAGGTCCGCACACCATTCCAACCATTCCAGCCATCTCTTCTGACGACACCGATTGTAGAATATACACCCTAAGAGGACACAAAGGAGCATGCGGATGCAATAGAGCTTCGGACGCATTTTCAAAGAGGCACATAGGCTGTCAACCATGGCTACCTCAACTCTAACTGGGCGATTTGGGTTTCGGGTCGGCGTGCCAAAAACCTGTCCGCATCCAATCGGTAAGACCCCTATTCGTTATCAACCATTACGATGGGCTAACTCCTGTCACCTTCGTTTGACGAGCAGGGAAAGCGAATCCATGACGTACAGCGGGTCGAGGCGCATTGGACTGTAATAATTGCGAGGTCTTATCGCGATGTGCCCAGCCCACCCGGTCGCCCGAAGCTCACTGCTTTCGTTGGCGGGAGGCTTTTGTTAGCAAAGAAGAATGGGGACGTCATAAAAAAGTACACCAACGAGGACAAGCATCGCACCCTCCGCCCACCACCGTTGTCACTTCGTTCGACCCGACTTTGACCGCTGGTTCGAGGACGTGTACCAGGCACATTCCTGATAACTTATACATATTTTTCTCTTTATTTTCCTTTCTTTTCTTTTATCTTCTTTCTTTTCTTTTTATGTTTTCTATTGTTTTTGGTGTATCACATAGGCTTCTAGCCTTATATTCCACTGTTTATTTGCATGACATATACTGGCTACACAGCCTAGCAATACTATCACTTTTCGATATAATGTATGGTCGCGAACCTATAACATCTATATCCTTATGTTCAGTCTTGGCATACAGCCTAACACTAACATGTACAACTTGTCCTTAATTTCTCTTGATCAACACTAACTGAGGTTCACTTTTCCCAAGCTTCCCCTTTCATCATGTTGCTCTTTAACTCACTAGCAGGATTCCTAGATTGACATCTGTCATCGGCCAATTACCAGCAGCCCACCATGCCTGATTCTGTTACTCCTCCACCAATCATCAGGCAGATCATGATACTTGTATTGCCATTGCAGATCTTCTCCTGGAATCTACCATGAATCATTTCATTACAGATCTTCTCCTGAAATCTGCTTTGTCATCGATTCCCTACGTTTCTAGACGGGTTCAATACACGTGTTGAACACGTATTGGAGGCATATTGGAGGCATATTGAAGACGGTATGCTAATATCTGGACATTCCAATACACGTGTAACATATTGGCCAAACTATTGAACCGCGATCAGCCTGGACACAGCGAAAATGAGTATGCTAGCATGGGCACCAAATGGTGTCAGACTCACCCACTAGCACTTGGTATCATCTAAGGAAGGGTCTAGCGTTATGGGGACAAGTTTTCACGGCATTTGGACGCGTATCGCAGAAGTCGGTTCTGGGGGGCTTTTTGAATTGGGGCCCCGATGTATTGAAATAAGGCAAAACGATTGGAGGGGTGTTCAATATGTCTGCAACCGCCTGCAACACACGTACTGAACATGTGTTGAACACATGTTGAAACATTCACGCATAAGGAATCGTTCAATACATGTGCAATATGTCTACAATCAGATGAATCATTCAACACGTTTGCAATATATGTGTTGAACACATATTGAAACATTCCCTCATGCAGAATATCTTTAGTACATGTGCAATATGTCTACAATCAGATGAATCATTCAACACGTTTGCAATATATGTGTTGAACACATATTGAAACATTCCCTCATGCAGAATATCTTTAGTACATGTGCAATATGTCTACAATCAGAGTGAATTATGCAACACATGACTGCATGGGGTAAAGGGGTAAGACCCCCCTGCTGCTCACATATTGCATAATACTTACAATATGTCCGCAATACGTATCCGGTATATTACAGGTATATCAAATGTGTACAGAGGCACTACTATGCGTCATCACACTTTCTGCAGTACCACATTCCAGTGGGGATGTCGGTGAGCCCTGCGCATCGCACGTGCATAGCCTCTTTGCAGCCTGCCCTCTCACACAGAAGGAGCTCGCCACCGACTCTACACTTCCCGCATGTGTCAAAGTGACCATCACTACCTACGGGCCTATCAACGAGTGCAAGTTTCTCCATATTGCGGTCGCTCGTATCAAGTATCACCGCTGAATCCATGCAGGGGTGTTTGACTATCACTACTTGCGCTTGGACTTGATTGGCCAGTAGGTAGGGCTCTCGGTTGTCCATAGTGTACTTGGAGGTGTCCCATGGGTTGAAGGTGTAGTAAGCCTTGGACACCTTGTCCACGCCGAGGATGGAGTTCTTCAGCTTGAAGCTTGCGATCTGAGCTTCCGTGGGCACGGGTAACCAATCACACTTTAAAAAAGTGTAGAGCACACCGCCAATGCTAACCCGCAGAATGGCGTTGATGATACCATACCTGCGCACGAAATGTTCAATGTTTTTGTAATATACGTACAACATACCCTCAATATGTTGGGGACGTATTGCATATATGTTGCAGAGATAGATATACGAAAAGGCAAAGAAGCATGCAAACTGGTGGTTGAGGTCGTACCTGTCCTCCCACTCGTCATCGGCATCGGCATCATTCTTGGGGAAGGATGCGCGGACGAAACACTGGGTTGTCACTTTCCCTTTGTCCCCGTCTCTAGTGCGATAGAAGACACCGCCGATGTTCACCTTGTTGTACTTGGAACACATGGGTTCGGGACCCATCATGAGCGACTTCTCGTAAGCCGTGTATTGACGACCAAGCCATCCTTCAGGGTCCTCCAATGGACCGAACGCGATCGCGGGCACGCCACCCACCTCTTGTCGGTACCTAGAACGTGGATTTGCATGTTTAGAGCGCGCGGCATTCTCCCTGTGATGACAACATATTCTTAGTATACTTACAATATATGATAAACATACAGAAACAAGTTGACAATATGTTGCAGGTATACTACAGATAGTACATGCGTGCGAGCTTGCAGGTTGCACCTCCGCCGGAACAGGTCGTACTCAGCATGTTGTTGAAAAAGCTTTCGGTAAGCGGGAATACTCGCTCGCATCCAGCGGGTCAGTTGGTCAATCTCCAAGGACGTTAGCTCCAATGGCTTGCCCTTCTCCCCGAAGGTAGTGACCACGATGCCGGGAGCGGGGCCCGCCATCAAAGCCCGCGGGACACGGCCGGCAGTAGCTCTTTCTCGGTTCAAGAGCATGGTCAGGATGCCTCGTAGGGAGCGCAAGGTTTTCAACCTTAGATAGCCGTTCATGATGCTTGCCACGGGGAACGCATTGTTCTTCACCCACCTAGCTAGCTTGCCATTCATGGACTCGAAGGCATACATCCACCATTCACGCACAGGTCCGAATCGCAGGAGCAGATCGGCCCAGTGCCAGATTTTATGGGTGTTGATTGCAAGCCACTGTGGTGGACCATTCGCTTCCAAGTCCTCAAAGAAAAGTCTGGTCTGCTCTCTCAAATACTCCATATCCTGCACGTACGAATCAATACGTTTGCAACATATATTCAACATACCTGTGACATGTGGAACTCATATCACACCAACATTGAATACGTACCCGAGGTTCTATGGAATGCGCAGTGCATTCCCGTATGAGGATAGTCAGTTTGGACACAATGTCCTGCAGCGCATTGTCGACTTCACCATCATCGCGAGGCCAAGAGGACAATACCGCCAACAACTTGGACTCGAAAGCTTTCAAAGCCGCATGCGCCTTGAGGTGCTTTGCGTATTTTGCGCCGTTGGAGGCGGTTGAGGTGCGCAACAAATGCTTATGCCCATCGCCCCACCGGGTGACTCCCCGCAACTCCTTCAAGAAGGCGAGTGCCGTTTCCCGAGAACGTAAGGTGGTCGAAGCCTTCGGACGCGGTGGGATCCCCCATGGACCGTTTGTCATTTTGTACACCTCATGCGGTTCCCCTGTCCGTGTTGCCGTATACCGTCAACACGTGTATGACATATTGAACACAATTACAGAAATGTTGCACTAATACAAAACTCACCTTTCGAATTCTGCACCCACTCCGTTTGCCCCCATTCTGGGTGCAGGCCCTCCTCCTCGGCAAAGTTGCGCGCGGCCTCGTTGAAATCCAGCCCAAGCAGCGTTGTTGCAAGCCTGTTTCCCAAGTTCATGATTTCGTGCATAAGATCATAGAGCCAATCCAACGCCAAGTTAAAGTACGACAACCTTGCGAATGCGGCGGGCAACTTGAATCCGGTGGCCGAGAAACGTTCCGCCATGTCCGCTTTCGACCAACCTGATTTGGAAAGTGCCTCGTGTATTTCGCCCATTCGCTTGACAAACTCATGCGTGTAGTTCTCCGGCGGCCCTGCATGGCACGTGCACAAGTAATACAACATATCTGTGGTATGTTGCAGGCATGTTGATGCATGTTGCAAACATGCTGCAAACAATCAAACTGGGTGGCATAGCGATGAGAGCGTACCAGGAGGATGTTGCTTGAAGAATGCGTAGAAGATTCTTCCCAGCGCTAGACTGTGACATCCTTTCGTACGGCACAACATGCAACACTTGTAGGCGTTTACATCCATTCGCTTCCCGGCATCGACCAAGCCTTTGTAATCCATGATCACCCCGAGTAGCATGCACCGTACACGAACATACTCCTCGGAAAAGGCGTCCCAAACTCCGCAGCCCGTCTCCCACAACTCCTCCAACTCGTCGACCAGCTTGTCGTACAAAAGAGTCGTATCGGCGGGATGGATGCCATTAAGAATACCGTAGACCTCAAGGTACTCGTACTTGGAGCGTATCTCCGGCGGCAAGTTCAAGATTTGGAAATACATGGGAAACACGCCCGCCTTGTTTTTCCATACGGAAGCCCCATCCGCGCAGAACAGGATGATTATATTCCGCAACTCCTGGAAAAACTCTGGGTACCGCGCCTTCTTCTCTTTCCACGCATCTCCGTCTGCACACTCCGGACAAAATACAACTCACCGCGGTATACATACAACTGTATGTGTACATCTGCAATATGTCAAAGACATACGTTAAGTGTATTGCGGATATGCCCTTTGCAGATCCTATCACAAGCATTGGGATCATAGACGCGTGCTGGGCTCTTACCCCAAATTGTGTCTTTGCGTCCACTTTCAGGAGACGTATGACGGCCATGCGCCCGCATGAGCTCAGCAACTTCAGGTGAATGGAATAGCCTCCGGAAATTTTCCTTCAAGGGCCACCAAAGGAATTGCAATCGCGGCTTCTTCGGAGTGCCATCCT
>LGRX02032794.1:0-22395 GCA_001247695.2 Cymbomonas tetramitiformis
TAAGGGTATTTTTCATATTCGACAAGAAACTTAACGCACGCCTACGGTCGATAGCTTGAAATGACGGCATTGAACTCTTCTACACAAAATCATTATGGCGACATGTGTCGCACGTTTCCTAAAAATTCCGATTGCACTGGAAACTGACCGCATGACTACGTTCGATAGCTTGAGATGACGGCATTGAACTCCTCTACACGTGACACAACATTACGGGACGAATGGATACGTGATGCGTATGTTATGGCCCGATCAATAAACCCTATCATTATGGCGACATGTGTCGCACGTTTCCTAAAAATTCCGATTGCACTGGAAACTGACCGCATGACTACGTTCGATAGCTTGAAATGACGGCATTGAACTCCTCTACACGTGACACAACATTACGGGACGAATGGATACGTGATGCGTATGTTATATATGGCCCGATTAATACACCCTATCATTATGGCGACATGTGTCGCACGTTTCCTAAAAATTCCGATTGCACTGGAAACTGACCGCATGACTACGTTCGATAGCTTGAAATGACGGCATAGGTCTCACCGTCCCGGGTGTCATAATAGGCAGCCACGGAATGGACCGTCACCACCATGTCAGTGGTGTAGTCCTTCCACGGCTCCGGCCTGTCACTGGGCACGGGTGCGGAGTGCTGCTCGTCGGGAGCGGGGGCAGGGAACGACGACATCACCTGCCCGAACTCTGAGTAGTTTCTGATGAAGTCTGGCCGGCCCTCGGAAACAACCTTGTTCCTCTCCAGGTCCAGTACCTTGTAGGCCGAGGACCTGAGGCTGATTCCCACAAACCGCCCCTGCCTCAGCACAGGTCCTGTGAGCCAGCAGCTGCTCCAGAGTCAATGATCCGATAGACACGGCCAGTAGGCAGGTGGGTGTAAGTGAGGGACACAAGGTCAGGGGACCCGAAGCCGAGGGAAAGCATAACCCGAGACGACAGGAGAGTGCGGCAGCCGGCCTTATAGTGTGATTTTGGGAGAACGAAGTGGTCGATGGCTCCGTCCTGGATACAGACCCCATACAGATGGAATGTCACAGTAGCATCCGTCCTGTGAGACCCAGCCGTGACCATGGTGAAGGCCACCGTACGGGTGTAGTCCACGTCGGTGCAGGCCGACAGGTCCCCGCACATGATCACACACGATGCCTCTGTCAACCCGGACGGGTGCAGGGACAGCACTGGCCAGAGAACCCGGACTGGGCGGAAAGTAGGAGAGTAGGGTCGAGGTCTCCGCGCTTGTCGATGTCCGAGGTCATGGCATTTTTAACGTGTCGCGAACCACTCAGTACCAAACTCTGCGCAATGCTGCATACCATCGGGGGCCCCAGCGCTCTCTGACCCATCTTCTCCGTACTCTCCTCCGCCACTCGTCGCGCTTACCTCTCCATCCACGCAGTCAGTTGTGCCGCGAAAACGCGGCACCCCGCAACATTCTACCTACTCAGCCCCGCTCGCCCCTCTACAGCTTTAGCCAGCCATTTAGTGGCTTTGAATCAAAACCACTTTAGGCAAGTGGTGGGCCTATAGCCTACTAGAATGTCCTAGTGACACAGTGAAAACGCTGAACGCCGTAGGGTTTGAGCGAGGCAATCGGGTATATCAAAAGATGGAAATGAATATACGACTCTCAGGCTATCTAAGCTCTGAGGCCGTCACTAGGCAATCATATCGTGTGTCACAGTCTAAGCTACCGAAGTCGAACTACTGAGTACAGGTAGGAAGTCACTGTACTGTCACTGTCACTGTCATTTGTCATACGTGGTACTGAACTACTGAATCTCAGCAGAAGCGTCCAACCGGTCCAAACGGTTCCAAGGTTCCAACCGGTCAAAACGGACCTCATCATTGGATTCGGCATAGTCGAAAATAGTTTGCAAGGTTGTCACCTTGCGGGGAGCCGGTCCGTGCACCGCGCCTTAGCACCGCTTCGGCGCACACCACCGCCGGGCTCTGTCAGCAGGCCTGCGGGCCGGGTTGAGCATAACATACCCTTGCACCCCCCATACCATGCCCCCACACCCCCCATACCATGCCTACACCCCCATACCATACCCCCACCCCCATACCATGCCCCCACACCCCCCATACCATGCCCCCACACCATACCATGCCCCCCCATACCATGCCCTTACACCCCCATACCAGCACCCCCACACCCCCATACCCATGCCCCCCACACCCCCATACCATGCCCCCCACACCCCCATACCATGCCCCACACCCCCATGCCCAACCTTGCCCCCCATACCATGCCCCCACCCCCACTGTATGCCCTTACCCCCCATACCATGCCCCCCACACCCCCCACCCAACATACCCTTGCACCCCATACCATGCCCCCACACCCCCCATAACATGCCCTTACCCCCCCCATACCATGCCCCCACACCCCCATACCATGCCCCCACACCCCTCATACATGCCCCCACACCTTCCGTCACACCCGCGACATCACCCTCCAAACCATAGGCCCCCATACCCTGTAGAGGCACCGTAGAAGTGCCTCGGCGCGCTTGTACTGACGCAGAAGCGCGCATACACCGGAATAATGTGCACGCATATGCGCGCCGCGCGCTTATACTTTCAGTTCCCCAGTACAAGCGCGCCAGGCGCGCTTGTACTGGTACAAGCGCGCCCGGCGCGCTTGTACTGAAATGAGCACGCATATGCGCGCGGCGCGCTTGTACCGTAACATATATATCACGCCCTGCACATGCACGTTGATGCGTTTATCGGATGATGAAGGAGGACGATGTCCACGAGACTCGCACAAGTTCTTGGTCTGGGTTCGATCCCCGGCGTCTTGCATCAGTAAATATTGCTTTATTCGCACGTTTTCCGGTTGGATACACAATTCACGATCGCCAGACGCCAACGATGACAGTGCCACTGCAGTCGCGTACATTTATCGCGACGCCACCCACGCGTTATGGCATGGCATGCTGGGAAGCAAAAAGCAAAGCACTGTCGCGCACATGATCGTACGGTCAGATAGTGTAATGGCGATATCCATGTTAGCATCGCATGGTAATTTATCGCGCTGTCCAAAAAGATCGACGCCTAGTGGAGATCGCATATTTGTGATCGACAGCGCCTAGTGTATTACATGCAGCAGCAGCAGCAGCAGCAAAGCTCGAATCCCAACGGGCGACGCAGTCGAATTATCGATCTCACGATCGCCAGACGCCAACGATGACAGTGCCACTGCAGTCGCGTACATTTATCGCCACGCCACCCACGCGTTATGGCATGGCATGCTGGGAAGCAAAAAGCAAAGCACTGTCGCGCACATGATCCTGCGGTCATATGATGTAATGGCGATATCCATGTTAACATCGCATGGTAATTCATCGTGCTGTCCAAAAAGATCGACGCCTAGTGGAGATCGCATAGTTGTGATCGACAGCGCCTAGTACCTTACTTACTTACTTACTCACTTAATCAGCAGCAGCAGCAAAGCGCGAATCCCAACGGGCGACACAGACGAACTTTCGATCTCACGATCGCCAGACGCTAACGATGACAATGCCACTGCAGTCGCGTACATTTACCGCGACGCCACCCACGCGTTATGGCATGGCATGTTGGGATGCAAAAAGCGAAGCACTGTCGCGCACATGATCCTACGGTCAGATGGCCTAGTGGAGATCTCTCTTTGAGATCGATCTGCCTAGTACCCTAATCAGCAGCAGCAGCAGCAGCAAAGCTCGAATCCCAACGGGCGACGCAGTCGAATTTTCGATCTCACGATCGCCAGACGCCAACGATGACACTGCCACAACAGTCGCGTGTATGTACCGCGACGCCACCCACGCGTTATGGCATGGCATGCTGGGAAGCAAAAAGCGAAGCACTGTCGCGCACATGATCCTGCGGTCATATGATGTAATGGCAATGTGTAGGAGAGCGATTACTAAACCTCACTTGGCGATTATTTGTGAAACTACTTGTGGATCATATATGGTACAGGTTCTATGACTGCACTATATAAGACTAATCAAACTATGTCGATTCTTAGAACTATGTCCGATTTCAGTGCATATATTGCAGTAGAATTATGTATTGTATTCCGGCTTTTTGCCATACGGCAGTTTTCCCACTCTAGAAATCTCAAGTTTGTTTCTTTGGCCTGTGCATTACTTATTCACTCGACTCTACGAGGTAATCCTAGTCCGGCATGGCCAAGTCTCATCAACCTATCATATGCTTGTACTATTATCATGCGGTATGATGTGCCCGATATTCCGTCGCGCAAAAAATGGATAAATGGATAAATGGATAAATGGATAAATGGATAAATCACCAAGTGAAAATACGAAACGGTCCTCGAAGTATTTTCAAGTGAAAATACAATGACGCGTCCCTCTTCCGGAATATCACCGCACCCCCCTCCCCAACAAGTGAAATTCCACAACGGGCCCCGGAAATTTTGAAAATACACTTTAGTCTCCTTTTGTGAAAAAATGCACCGACACCTCCCCGAAAATGTCAAAATACAATTCAGGTGAAATACGACAAGTGAAAATACAATGACCCGTCCTTCTTTCGGAATATCACCGCACCCCCCTCCCCGACAAGTGAAAGTACACAACGGGCCCCGTAAATACTGAAAATACACTTTGGTCTCCTTTTCTTTAAAAATGCACCGTCACCTCCCCGAAAAAGTCAAAATGCAATTCAGGTGAAAACAACAAGTGGAAAAAAGAAGGACGTGTTCTTCTTTCGGAATATCACCGCACCCCCCTCCCCGACAAGTGAAATTACACAACGGGCCCCGAAATTTTTGAAAATACACTTTAGTCCCCTTTTGTGAAAAAATGCACCGACACCTCCCCGAAAAAGTCAAAATACAAATCAGGTGAAAAATACCAAGTGAAAATAACGGGAAGTTTCCTTTTTTCAGAATAACTACGACTCACAGAAAATATCACAATGACAACCCTTGTCACCATTGACAGCTAATAAAAAACTGATATTCAGATAATAAGAAGTCCGTGTTAATTATCTTTGAAACATATAATTATTGTCATCGATGACGATATTTCCAGGTGCTGAAGAAAAAAATTGTTTTATACTTTATTTATAAAGTAGGAAAATTTGTCATCGATGACGATATTTTTCGGTTGCATGAAAACATCAAGTTACAACAACAAGCTTGTCATCGGTGACGTTTTTCTCACTATTTGCAAAATAGGTCTGCGAACAAATAAATTATAGAATAACGCGAATAACGCGTGCTGCACGCTTATACTAAGAAATTATAGGAATAATAATAGAAAATAGAAGCCGCTAGGCAGGAAGGTGGCAACGTTGCAACGTCTGCGAGCGGAAAGCTACTACTAAGAAAAGAAGGAAAGCCAAACGCTTCAAGAGTGAAAGTTAAAAAAGAACAATTTCGAGTCTGCTGTCGCGGTCAGAGTTTGTAAATATAAAGAAAGCGAAATATTGTTAAGTCTTTTAAAGTCTTCAACGCAACGCTAATAAGGACCAATCCAGTTCCACATTAGAAAGTCACCTTGAAACCCCAATCAGATCTAATCTTGCAAGACTCCGTTAAGAAGCGCTATTTTACCTATTGTTGCTTGTGCTGCAAGCAGTGAAACATCTAAGCAAATAGCTGATATTAATGAGCTAGCGAATTAGTATCCGATTGCGCCGAGGTTTGTTCCTCGGGAGCTCAAGGTGAAAGTGCAGGTATGTTTTTATTTTTTCAGACTTTTTATTGATAACATCTTGCGGTGAAAAAGTTTACATTGGTGTCGCTGTTTTTAGTTTTCTCTTTTTTGTCATCGATGACGACTCCACCTAATTTGTCAACGAGTTCGCTTTTGGCACAAGTTTTATTTCTTTCTGAAACGTCATCGATGACAACTTACCTCTCTTGCCGTTGATTTAGTCGTTATTTTTCTACGAACATGGTATTCCTTGTCATCGATGACAATATTTTTGTCATCGATGACGCTTTGGGTACTTGTTCTGTTTATTCACTGGACGTATCTACGTTTAGAACTATTTTTGTCATCGATGTCAATATTTTGTCATCGATGACAAAATATTTCTGAGACCGAATGCTTGTGACAAGTTTTTCCTGAGGATATTACCCCCATGGAGATCAACTTTCTTGCGGGCTCTCACAGTTTTGTTTCGAACGAGAAGGGAGTCAAAGCCTATACTTTTTTTTCGTTCGTCGATGACGGATGTGTCCGTCATTGGTGACGGACGTTCCGCAGTTATTTCAAAAAGTATGGAACTGTCCGTCACCAATCACGGACGTTTTTTTTTCTCTTGATGAGTTACTACCTTCAACGTCAAAGATAGCGGCAGTTTTAAAAGTCTCTAATTACGCAGCGTCTAAGTTATTTAACCGTCGATGTCTTTACGATGAACTCGCAACAAACCGCGGCGCAATCGTATACTGATTCCCTAGTAGCTCATTGGTATTATCAGCTAGTTGCGCAGACTTTTTATTGCGTGCGGCACATTCTAAGACAGCGCTTCTTTAAGAAGTCTTACAAGATTGGATCCGAAAGAATCTTAGTGACTTTTGAAACTGCAAAGATTCTGGACCGGTCATAATATTCAGCTTTGCGTTAAAGACTTTAGAACAAGTCTCTAATTACGCAGCGTGTAAGTTATCAACCCGTGTAGACCTATTTTACAAATAGTGAGAAAAACGTCACCGATGACAAGCTTGTTGTTCTAACTTGATGTTTTCATGCAACCTAAAAATATCGTCATCGATGACAAATTTTTTCTACTTTATAAATAAAGTATGAAATAATTTTTTTTCAGCACCTAGAAATATCGTCATCGATGACAATAATTTCAGGTTTCAAAAATATTCAGCACGGACTTCTTATTATCAGTTCAATATCACTTTCTTATTAGCTGTCAATGGTGACAAGGGTTGTCATTGTTATATTTTCTGTGAGACATAATTATTCTGGAAAAAGGAAACTTCCTTCTATTTTCACTTGGTATTTTTCACCTGATTTGCATTTTGACTTTTTCGGGGAGGTGTCGGTGCATTTTTTCACAAAAGGAGACCAAAGTGTATTTTCAGTATTTCCGGGGCCCGTTGTGTAATTTCACTTGTCGGGGAGGGGGGTGCGGTGATATTCCGGACGAAGGACGCGTCCTTGTATTTTCACTTGTTGTTTTTCACCTGATTTGCATTTTGACTTTATCGGGGAGGTGTCGGTGCATGTTTTCACAAAAGGAGACCAAAGTGTATTTTCAGTATTTCCGGGGCCCGTTGTGTAATTTCACTTGGCGGGGAGGGGGGTGCGGTGATATTCCGGACGAAGGACGCGTCCTTGTATTTTCACTTGTTGTTTTTCACCTGATTTGCATTTTGACTTTTTCGGGGAGGTGTCGGTGCATTTTTTCACAAAAGGAGACCAAAGTGTATTTTCAGTATTTCCGGGGCCCGTTGTGGAATTTCACTTGGCGGGGAGGGGGGTGCGGTGATATTCCGGACGAAGGACGCGTCCTTGTATTTTCACTTGTTGTTTTTCACCTGAATTGCATTTTGAGTTTATCGGGGAGGTGTCGGTGCATTTTTTCACAAAAGGAGACCAAAGTGTATTTTCAGTTTTTCCGGGGCCCGTTGTGTAATTTCACTTGTCGGGGAGGGGGGTGCGGTGATATTCCGGACGAAGGACGCGTTGTTGAATTTTCACTTGAAAATAATTTGAGGACCGTTTTGTATTTTCACTTGGTGAATTATCCATTTATCCATTTATCCATTTATCCATTTATCCATTATTTGCGCAATGCCAGTATTCTACATGTCACATTATTACACAGTACAGTGGTACTGTGTACTTCCATATAAGGGGGGTCTCTTCCTCAACAGGGGTCTCGGGCGCTAATGCTGTAAGGCGCGTATGACACTTCTGGCATGTATGACATTGCTGAGTCATCCGCGCATGACACCGTGTGTTGTCCTAGCACAACTCCCCCCCCTTCAGGTGGGAAGCGTCCTCGCTTGTGCTTAGATGCACAGTCGTTAGGCTGATTCGGAGCCCATGGTGTCCCACTCGCTGTCGTCGGACATCACTGGTGGCGGCGTAGGGCTGTTCTCCGGCATCAAGGTCACCGGCTCCTCGTCAGCTTCTTCCGGATTAGCGCAGACTCTTTCATCGTTGAGATCTATCTCATTTTCATCTCTCCAAAGCAGCTCCGCTAGGTATTCACACACCGCTGCGATTGCCCCCACGGGTTGTTCCACCGGTAGAGAGCTGAATAATTGTTTAAGCAAGGCTGCGGGGATGCCATACACGTGCCATCCAGCTCCCATGCCTGGTCTAGGGTCGCCCGACTCTCTGCTGGCGGAGCCGCTCTGCGCCATCTTCTCGTGCCGCCCATAACGGCGTTTGAAGTCGCAGGGGTTTTCGGGGTCGCAAGACTTCAGGGTGGTGATAGGCGCGTTGGTCCAGAAGTGGGTGGGTTTCTTGTAGGGCATACCATACTTACAATACGTAGCCAGATGCGGAGGTGGCAACCCTTGCATGCATCGACGAGTGTGTAACCCATGGGGAGCTCGGCCACGCGGGTTCTCGATGAAGTAGAAGCTCGGCTGGAGGTACTTGATGATCTCCAGCGTTCTCCGCACTTGCCTGTCAGCACCACGCAAGTTTCGTATTCCTACCGTTTTGGCTTGGCTATACTCCGTGCATGGAGGGCTCGCCCAAATGACGTCAAAGTGCTTGGGCGAGAACTGCCGATAGTCCCAGTGCAGGATATTTTCGCAGTGAGTGGGCTTCCATCGGTTCTGGATGTCCACCGAGACTACCTCACACCCAGGAAACTGCTTGCTGAACTGTCGTTCGACGGAGCCTGTGCCACAAAACAGCACCAAGATCCGTATTGGGCGTCGAGACGGCTGTAGGCGTGCCGCTCCTCGACCAGGTCCTTGGGATGGCATGAAACTAGTGGACGACACCGTCGCGAATGTGCCCACCTCGTCGTCGGCTCGTTCTTCCGGGATCCACGCCATTCCGTCCGCCTGTAACTCTTCAGGATCCGTCAACCATATCGCTCCTGCTGACTCCTCGCGTTTGCGAGTGACTCTACTCTTTTCACGTTCTTGCCTCTTGGCCTCGACCTTCTCGAACTCCTGAAGAGCGCGGTTAGGTATCCCTTTTCGGCCAACTCCATCGAACTCGAGGTCCTCGCGAGTTTTCCATTCATTCTCGGAGCGCGGCATACCTACCCATTTGACCATGTACTCCGTCCATGTCCGCCCGCTACGTCTCCTTGTGCGTGACCTCTCAATGCACTCCACCGCCATCTCCTTACGACCGCTCACGTCCACAGGGGGAGGTGGAATCTCCGCACTCCTGTCCGCGAACTTGTCCTGGCCCGACTCCACTGGGGTGAGCCTATCCACGGTGAAGACGTCGTGCACCTTCCACTGTGGTGGTAGCTTCAGGCGGTAAGCCGCGGGGGCCCCTCGGTCCTCGGGGGCGAGCTCCATCTGCCGGTCGCTGTGGAAGGCCTCCAGCACCTCCATCGGGCCCAGGCGCTTCTTCAGCAACTTCTTGTGTAGGCCCCGATCCCCGGGCTGGGTGAGATGCGTGGCGTCCACCCACACCATGTCACCTATTGCGTACCGGCGAGCGCGATGGCGAGCGTCATATTGGGCCACTTGCTGCTGCTGAGCTACCAGCAACCTATCGCGAGCAGTCTGCAACTGCTGAACAAACTGCCGGGCGGTCTCGTGGGCCGTGCCTTTCTTCACGACGTCCCCTCTCCCCCCCTTGGCGCGGCCCCTACGAGAGGCCAACGCAGCTTCTACGAAGAAGTCGAGCTGCGACGCTGGGGCATGCCCATAGCAGAGCTCGAAGGGTGTGAATCCAGTAACCGCGGACCTGGAGTCGTTAATGGCGTACTCCACCGGGGTGCACCACAAATCCCAGTCTGTCTGGTTTGCGTCAACGTAGGCGCGCAACATGCGCTCCACCGTGTGGTTTGTGTGCTCCGCTTGACCGTCCCCTTGTGGATGGTACGGCGTAGTGGAGGCCACCTGCACCCCCATAAGGCGATGCAACTCCATATGAAAGGCGTCACGGAAGCGAGAGTCCCTGTCACAAACGATCTTCATGGGAGCACCGTGCAGTCGCCAAACATGGTCGAAGTACATTCGTGCCACTTGCTCAGCGGAACTGTCAGAGTACAGCATGGGGACCACGTGCACCATCTTGGACAACTTGTCCGTGAACGTGGCGAAGGCGTCGTAGCCCCGCTCCGTGCGCGGCAGACCTGTGACGAAGTCAATGCTCACCACCTGCCACAGCCTGACCGGGACCTGGAGGGGGTTCAGCTGGCCATCCGGATAGCTGTTCCTCGGGCGGGTCTGCTGGCATATCAAGCACGAGCGGGTCCAGTCGGTGACGTCTTTGTTCATGCGGGGCCACCAGAACCGCCGCACTATCCGAGCAAGAGTCTTATCTCGCCCGGTGTGTCCCGCCGCGGGAGACTCGTGCGCTTCACGCATGACTATCTCCCGAAGGGGAGAGTCGGACGACAACACCAGCTGGTAGCGTCCCTCCGCGATGCGCCAGATCATGTCGTCAACCATACGGAAGGTGTCCGTGCGCTGGTGCGGGGCGGCTAAAAGCTCTTCCTTTAACATCGTGAGGTAAGGGCTACGTTCGTACTCCGCGCGTAGTGCCTTCACGAACTGGCATGCCTTCAATGGTCCTTTGGTTGCGCGTGCCTTGGCCGCTGGCCCTGACGTGACCATAGGCTCGCTTGCACCTTGAGCGGCGGGCGCACGGGCACTCTTCGCTCGAGGCCGAGTCCGGCTGGCCGCTGGCGCCCACACCAGCAGCACGGGCCACCGCAGCGCTGGTCGGCCTCCATCTGGTGACTCAAACAAGCATGTAGGGTGACCCTTGGCATCCTTGAGGTCGAACACCTTGACCACGTGCAGGCCGTACTTGGGCTGGATAAGGGTGCGCCAGGACGCGTCATAGTCCGGCAGTAGGAACATCGCCGACGTGTTTTCTGGGTCGGCGCGCCACTCAGCCATAAAGTGGCGTAGGATCCTCTCAATGAGGTTGCTATCCTTGGTGTAGGGGGGGTTGCACCAGACGTGCTTTCCCCGCCATTGCTGCTTGAGGCACTCCGTCCAATAGGTGTCCACCTGGCGGTTGACGCCCATGGAGTCACAACACGCGTCCACGTCGAACGGGCCGTACTGCGCTGAGATCTCTTCGAACTTCTCCTTTACCAGTTTCCAGTCCTGCCGGTCTACTACGTTATCGTAGTGGGAGCTTGACGCGGGAGGGGAACTTTGTTTGCTGGGAGGGGAAGGACTAAGGGGAGTTGAGGGGGCTGGAGAAGGGGCTTGCTCCGGTTGCGAGCGAGAGCGAGTAGTGACGCCCGCAAGGGTGGCTTCATGCAAGGCGCGCTCCGCGGTGTGCAACGTCTCAGCGGCGTCTTCCCACAGGTCGGGGGTTTCCACCCAGGTGAGCCCATTCAGATGAGTGAGCTCCCCAACGACCAACGGAGGGCTGACCGGAGGTACAGACTCGTCTTCAGAGTCGGAGTAATCAAACGTGGAGTCGAGCACCGAGATGGGGTCTTCAAGGATCTTGACTTTAGCGGGCTCCTCGGACGCTTCTTCGTCGGTGTCGTCCTCGTCGATTGCACCGAATACTGAGGTGGGATCGGCGGGGGTTGAGCTCTCAGCCGGCTCCCTTGGCACACTCTGACGAGGCTCGTCTGTATCCCGGTCGACCACGCCCTTCTCCTTGAGCCCCTCCCTGGCGGATGACTGCTTGTAGTCTGGTCGTCTGGATTGGGCGTCCGGAACTACTAGGCATCGGCCAGGTACGTGCTCCATTTGGTGCACGCCCACTTCCACCAAGTCTTCATACCAGCGCGCCTGGCGTCGACTCAGCTCCCGAGCCGGCGCGAAGAGCCACTGCAAGGGTTTGTGGTCACCCATGAGTTTGAAGTCGGTGAATATAAGGTAATGCCTCCACGTCACTGTGGTGCAGTGGTGGATGGCGCACAACTCCCGCTCCCCAGCGTGGTAGTTCTGCTCGGCCGAGGAGAATTGCCTGCTCTCGAAGGCCAACGGCTGAAGACCTCGTCCCAGGTCTTGCATCAGCACGCCTCCTAGTGCGACCGCACTCGCGTCGGTCTGCACGCAAAATGGGCGAGACCCATCGGCTGCTGAGCGCTGGTCCGGTAGGGCGAGGATCGGTGCTGAAATCAATGCTGACTTCAATCGTTGGAAGGCTTCTTTCTCCTCCTTGCCCCAAGTCCATGGCACTCCCATCTTCGTGAGGCGAGTGAGAGGGTGGGCAATGTGAGCGAAGGACTGGATGTACCGCCGGTAAAAGCCACACAATCCAAGGAATTGGCGCACGTGGGTGACAGTCTCGAGCTCCGGCCAGTCGCGAACTGAGGCAACTTTGTCGCGTTGGGGGCGACAACCTTCCTTACTGCACACATGGCCAAGGAAGCGTACTGCTCGCATGCACAACTTCAACTTGCTCCGCTTGAGGTATACTTTGTGCTGGCGACAGGCCGCTAATACAGCTCGTACATGGCCGACATGCTGCTCAGGTGTGTCACTGAAAATCATGATGTCGTCCACGAACACTCTGCAGAAGGGTAGGTGTCCGAGGTACTGCGTCATCATTCTTTGCCACGTGCTCGGTGAGTTGCTCAGTCCCATAGGCATGACCAGCCACTCATAAGCTCCGAAGTGGGTGGTCATGGCTGTCTTCTCGATGTCCTCCTGTTCCATGGGAACTTGCCAGAATCCCCACAAGGCGTCTGCTGTGGAGAAGACGGTTGCTCCTTGTAGGTCATCGAGGAGGGTTTGTGCGTCAGGAAGAGGGTACTTGTCCTTGACCGTGATCTCATTTATCGACCTGTAGTCGATAACCAAGCGCAGCTCCTTAGGGTTGCTCGGCTTCGGCACCATAAGTACCGGACAACCCCAGGGAGACGCCGATGGACGGATGTACCCCTTGGCCAACAGCTCGTCAAGTTGTGCACGAAGTTGCCGAAGCTCCTCTTGCGACAACTTGTAGTTACGCCGATGTAGCGGCTGCCCACTCCAGTCGGATCGTAAGCGAATGTTGTTCTTGTAGTCGCGGCTTTGGACGGAGTCAGGCAGCTCCGTACATATGACGTCCCTGACCTCCTCCTCAAGGTCGCGCAGCTGTTGCCATATCTCCGGGGACACTGTCTCGTCAATCTCGTCCGGCTCCTCCGCTTCCATGGCATGGGGCTTGGGCGGCGGTGACGGTGACGGTGGTTCCTCGGCCACAGGAGCGGCCTGCTCTTGAGATAAACCTTCAGTGTGGGGCTTCTCGTCGCTCCAGCGCACACGCTTGCGTCGCGGCCGCCGTTCGCGGAGTAAGCGCCTTCCCTGCTCCAGCGCGGCTGCGGCTTCGGCATGCCAGGTGGGTGGTTTCCCTTGCGCGTGGTCGTCGATTGCTTGGGCACGTACGTGCTCAGGTAATAAAGCAAATGCTCCCAAAGCTTCGCGCTTGCTCTGGAAGAGCCCCAGATGTAGGTTGTTGGATGGCGCATTGTCCGCCGGGGGGCCAACAGCGCCCTCCAGCGCGACCACGTCAAAGTTTTGTGGGCGGGTGGACTTCACTGTTGCGTACACCTTATCCAAGTGGTCCTCGTCACTGGTGCCTGGGCTGGGCCGCACAGATTCCCGGAGGAGTAGAGCGTCCTCGGCTTCGGAGTCGGTGTCTGACGCGGACATCAGCGCAGGCGCGTCCGTCTCACCCAGATCCGCTTGGGAGGAGTCCATGGCGCCCGCGACTTGGGCGTCTTGCTGCTCAGAGCTAGACGTGGCGCGACGCTCGGACGAAGCGTCCCTGGGCTTGGCGTTGGTCTCGGCGTCGGTCTCTTCGTTACAGGCGACCGCCCCGAAGGTGCCGTCGGGTGCTAGGTACACCACGAAGGCACACTCATCCTTAGATTGGAGGGCTCGAAGGTCCTTGCGTACCCTTTTGGGGTCCAACAAGACTCCTTGTACCAGCGCCATGGCCTTATCCTTGGGTCTTGAGGGGTCTGGCGTTCCCGGAGAGCAGCCTGTAATGACCACTCTCTTGCTTCCAGAACCAAACCGGATGGAACCCCATCGGGAGTAATCCAGGGTGACTGGGGAGTGAGAGGCTAGCCAAGGTCCTCCAAGGATAATATCCACGCAAAGATCAATGGGCATCACTCTGAGCTCCAATTGCTTGACGTACAACCCCTTGGTGGTCTCTGCTTGCAGTCGAGGACGGACGCACGTGTTGACATCGTACGACGCGCCATCGGCTACTCGCACTCGCATGGGGTTTTCGTGAGGTCGAGGCGTCAGGGAGGGAATGCTGCGTACAGTCTTGTCCGAGATAATGTTGGTGGAGCACCCACTGTCCACCAGCACCTTTACGCGACGACCGTTCACGTACGCCCAGAACAACAACAAGGTGGGGGCCTTGGAATTGTTGATCTGTCGAGGTGGCGCTCGCGATGTTGATACAGCCGCCAAGAGATCACTCCAGCCAGGGCTCATGTCCCCACTGTCGGTGATGCTGTTGAGCTGGCATACGATGGGGTCGTCCTTGGCATGAGGGTCGCCTAGGTCAGGAGGGTCGTCCATGTCAGAGTCCCATGGTAACTCGTAGGTGCCTGCATCGGCCAAGAGCCCTTGAGCGGTGGCTGTCTGCACCAGGTCCCTGGGTGGGTGATCAGGTGGGTACAAGGCCACTTGGATGACCTTGTCCTTCGCTGCTCGCGCCATATCATTCGTCGCCAAGTCACTTGCGTACTGGAGGAGTCCCTCTTCTACTTCCTCTTGCGCTTGTTCCTTGGCTAAGATGTGCAGTAGCTCTTCGTCTATAGGAGAGTTCCGCTCCAAATATGGGAGGCCACTGGCATAATCCCGCTTAAGCTTCTCTCGTTGGCGAACCTTCTCCAGCCCACTGAGCCACCTCCTCCTTGGTGCTCCTTCAGCTCGAGCTGCATGGGTCGGTGACAGCCATGGTCGGGGGCGGTCACTCCATGTGGTTGAGGTTGCCTCGGCAGTCGTGCTGTCGTTAGGTGAGGGCGTACGAGGTCGACGCCCAAGCTGGATGTCTTGACGTCGTCGTCGGTATTCTTGCAGCCTTTTAAGTTTGTTAAGGGCTGCGGGTAAGGGTGACCGAGCTCGAGCTTCTCGCTTGTTGGCGGTAACCGCGCTGTGCGTTGGTGACCGCGTGGGTCCTCGGCTGCTGCGTCGATGCCCGGCTCTCCAAAGCGGTGGGCTCGTGCTCCGCGGAGGTGTACGGGGCGGTGCAAGGTCCGTTTCCAGAGCCTTGATGGAGGACCTCAAGCCCCGTGTGCCCACTTTGGAGCGTAAAGCGCTCGTCCCTTGCCCTCGGACAGCTCGAAATTGCCAACCTTGCAATGGTTGGCCCGTTGGCTCCAAGTGCACGCGGTAGCTCTCGGTCACCTTCAGGGTACGTCGGTGCCGTTTCTCAACGTGCTGGGAGTCGTCTGTGAGGTCCTCGCTCGTACACACTGGAGACTTGGCTTCCTTGCGAAGGCGAGCTTCGACCACTTGACGCTCCGGCGCGGGAGGAGGGCTAGTCATCGCCCGCGAGGGTAGCATGTTGAGCTCATCGGAGTCTAGGTATCCTTTGCAAGGAGCACTCCGCCTTTGACGTCGACGGGCTCTTCTCCACTTCTCCCGCAACTGCTGCTCCGAGAGGTAGGAGGGGGGCTCATCGCGGGGGAGTCCTCCGCGGCAAAATCCATTAGTTCCTTTGGCAACACCGCGTTGAGCACGTCGCAGTATTCATCCGTTTCCACTTCGTGCATGACCATGTCCAAAGTTTCAGCCAGAAGTGCTTTGGCCCACTCCTTCTTACGAAGAGCAGCCTGTGGGCACTCTCGAGCATAGTGCTCTTTGCTTTGGCACAACCTGCAACCAGTGTACTCCGGGGAGCCCAGACGTTGCCCAGTAGGAGTTGCACCCGCGGGACGATCTTCGGCTAGAGCTAGTAGCTCCTCCGAGACCTCCACCGCTGCCAGTAGCTGCACTGGCGCCCTCCTACTCGTCGCGTTGTTCAAATGCAACTCCGCCTCAATGGCGTATTCCAGCGCTAGGCGTCGACTGGCTGGAAGGGCGCGGTCGAGGAGGATCAAGGGGGTCCCCTTCCGCTCTGCAATCTCGAACGCCTCCTTCCGTACCTCCGCGGATAAGCCCGAGAGGAAGACGTCCAGGAGGTCGGATTCCGGAACCGGTGTGGTGAGCTCGTGTGTCGCCAACATGGTCACTACGCGATGGGCTAGATGCAGTCCATCCCAAAACTCGCGCACTTTGCGCGGTGTCGCCATGCGTCCTTGAGTTTGGCGTACTCGGCGTAGGAACGAGCCCAAGGTGGCCATTTCACTCTTCAGCGGCACGATCAACTTCGCCAGCGGCACAATGACCTTCTCAAGGTTCAACGACTTGTCCGCCTCGGCATCCAGGAGAACCCCTCGCAGCTCCGTTCCTTCGGAGCTAGGCGTAGGGAAGCAATGCTGGGTGATCTCCTTCAACAAGATATGCACCGAGAGAATCGGCTCTCCGAGCTCGAACGCTCCGTTGGGCACGTTGCACGGGGTGTTCATCGCGAGGAGCACCACTGGAAGGGCTAAGCACCTGTCGAACTCGTCCACGAACCGCAACAGCGGGCCGAAGGGGTTCGTGGACCCTTCCAGCGGTGCTGAGTACAAGGACATGATGTCCTTCGCGGCCTTGAGGGCATATGAGTGCCTCGTGTACTCCTCCCTTTGCTGCCTGCCATCATTGTACGAGGACCTCCTACTCGAACCGAAGCTGTAGGACGTCTCATCGTCGGGCGGATCGTCACCGCCTCCGCCCCCGCCATGGCCGCGACGTCCATCTCCAAGATTCCGCGAGGGGTCGCTAGGCGCGTCAGAAGTGGGGTCGCCAGGCGGCTCATTCCCCCCCCCTTGATGGCCACCGGGTCCTCCCGGGTCGTCACCGTCGTCATCACCATCGCCTCCATCGTCGTCGCCTCCGCCGCCCCCACTGGTCCCACCAATTGCTGAGGATGGCCTCGGGGTCACTGAAGGGAAGCGGTCAAAGGCTCCCGGCCAAACCCCGCGCGTGCAATATATACACAACGGCAGGAATTGAGTGGTTTCCGACAAGTCTGAAAGAGCTGTAAGCCCGCAATTCCATATGGCTACAGGGGGCTGCGGGCTACGAGCGCATCTCGAGCACGGAACGTTGGACGTGCTGGACGCGACTTCGTCGTACACGCAACAAACGATCGCCGTTCCCGCCAGAGGTGGTGAAGGAAGTTGAGACGCCGGGGCTTCGGAGACCGGCGGTCCACACCCAGACGCTAGGTCATGGTCTCGGTACCTTCTTGCTACGTCACAGAACATGCGTTCCGCTTCCATCTTGCCCACGTGGCCAGGTAAGTGCTCCTCCACGTGTGCACGGATAGCGGTAACGGCTGGCACACTAATGGACCTCCAATCCATTTTGGCTAGGCGGTCATGCACACTCGTGGGGGAAGATGCACGCTTGGAGGCGTCCTCCTCGAACGTCACGCCTTTGTGGCCCCGTACGTCCACAGTCGTGGCTGACGGGGGCACCATCAGAGCCTCGTGTTCAGCTTCTTGAGCGTCACTTGTGACGGTCGCATAGCTCGCGGGGGTATTAGGTGGTTGTTCTGGCCGTGAGTGCGCTCGTCCGTCAGCGGCTTCAAGGGCGGCTTGCACCACTATCTTGCTCTCCGCCACTTGTTGCTCCAGCAGTCGTTGCTCTCGAGCTGCTTGGTCAAGTTGCTGGCGTTGCTCTTCCGCGGCGCGCTGCATTTCTCGAAGTTGTTGGTGATGACGTGCAGCTTCCTCCGCCTGCGATGCTACAGCTTGCTCATGCTGATGCGAGACAACGTCCGCGGCATGCTGCATGCGCGCTATCTGCTCCTCAGCAGATTCGAGAGCGGCCCGTCGCGCTTCTTGGCACACCGTGGTGCGGAGCTCTTGATGCATCCGGGTTGCTTCCTCCACGGCATTGTGCATGTCCATGCGCAACGCTGTGAGCTGCGCTTGGTGCGCAGTGGCCGCATCTAACGCGACTCGTTCGGACTCCTCTTGCAGCTCTCGTAGTTGCCGCTCGTGTCGCGTGACTTGAGCTTGGCGCCGCCGTTGGCGTCCACCCTTTTGCCGAGAGCTCCTTGATGAAGAGGTGTGCGAGGCGTCAGAGGAGAGCGCTTCAGTAGAAGATGTTTGACACGATGAAAGTGTGGACTTCTCCTCACCGGACGTAGAGGTGGAGTCGTACATCAGTTTACCTTCGTCACTGCGACGTCGAGCCTTGGCGAGCTTGCGCTTGGCCAACTTCTGCCGCTTCCGCTCCTGCTTCGCCACCTCCTTCTTGTGGGCTAACTCCGTCAAAGCCTGGACACGTACAGCATGTTCTCGTTGTGTGGGTCGTGGGGCAGATGAAGCTTTTGATCGAGGTGGTTGTGGGGCGGAGTCAGCGGAATGAACGTCTTCCTCATCGATCGTGGAGTCATCTTCAGACGACAAGACGCCATAGGGGTTGCGGCTAGGTACAGATTGTACGCCATGCTGTTGAACACTTGCTCCCAAGGTGGTTGTACGCCTTAGAGTCTTTATCACCTCCTCGACGCTCACTCCCAACCGCACCAGCCTTGCAGGCCGGTTGGCTGGGATGGTCGTGACGAGTGGTCGTGCAGAGTGGAGGTGATGATAATGGTGGTTTGCTGAGGTAACATGCGACAGAAGGAGTCCACGAGATGGGATCACGCGTTGCTCTCCACTCTTCGTTCTCAGCTGCACCTCCCATGTGATTGCAGCGATGGAGTCTTCTTGGCCACACAGGCGGCGAAGATGTCTACGCAAGGTCGCCCATTGCTTCGGGGTCACGTCAGGCGTGTCCGTCAGAGCTGACCACTCGTGGAGGACTTCGCGCTTCACATGTTGGTCACGCTGGACCGCAAAGGTGGTGCACTTGGAAGCGAAGTCCACGGTAGCCTTCCACGCTTTCATACACTTCCTCACGTAGAACTCGGACCGGGCGATGTTGCACGCCGTGATTTCGAGAGTGATCTCTTTTACACGACGTTGTTCTTCTCGCCATGCACTCAAGAGCCGGGACGCCAATCGTGAACTTGCGTGTCCAGCAAAATCTTGCTTTTTGCGTTGGACCTGGTTCTTGCGGTGAACTCGCTCGTGCCATGCTGTAAGGGAAACACGCATGCGCGCGAGACGGGCACGTAGGTGCCATGTCGTAAGTGCAGATGAAACACGCCCGCTGAGCACTCGTGCTGTCCAAGTACTCCACCAATTACGCAATGCACATACCGCTAAAATATCCACTGCTACAGCTTGGCGTGCCAGCCTGACGCTCCACTCGTTCACGCTTGACAACCCGCGCTCGCCACTTGGAGGAGCACTTTCACGCCTAGGCGTAAATATGTTGCTCTCATGGGTCTGGTTTCCAACGAGATGCTCTGGTGCCAAAGGCAAATGGTCAACTACAGCTTCGCTATGAGGAGATGATCTCAAATTATGAGCGGTGGCTATAGCGACCGTGTTGAGCTCCTCGAGAGCTGGTTGGCTACGTTGTAGACCTGAGGCACCTGCACTCCCTGCACGCTGCTGGGGTGTAGAGTAGCACTCAAACGTACGTACAATGGAAGATACCAGCCCAGGAGAGTCACGCGAGCCGTCGGGGAAATTCGTGGGCGTGGCAGGCAGCGATGCTTGGGTGCGACGTTCCTCCTGAGGTAGAGGCGCGCTCGCCAAAAGCGCGTATTCGCCCTCCAGAGAGCGTTGTACTGCTCCCCCCCCCTGCTGCCCCGCCGCGCCCCGGCCGGCGCCTCCCACTCCGGGACAAAGTACGGGGTGGGCCCCAAAGCCCCAAGCCCATCCCGGAGCTGAAACACCCGGGCCGAGCTAGAGAGCCCGGAGGGCCCAGAAGCAGCCTCCGCCACCCCCGAGCGCCGCTGAGGCGGAACATACAGCGAAGAAGCTTGCCGTGAAGAGGACATTGAAAAAGTCGCTTAAGATGGTGGAGAAACGCAGCAATCTGATTCCGAAAAATCTGCCAGCGCTTCCGCCGTACAGGCGTATAGTGTTAAGTGCGAAGACGCAGGATCCCAACAGCAAACAAACAACTGCCGCTGCCAAATCTCAATCAAAGCTTTCCAGCAAACTCGAAGAGGTAAGATGAAAACAAATTGAGCCAAATTGGTTAACGATCGGCTCACGGAAGTCAAAGCAACGTCGCAGCGCGATACCACTCAGGGTTAGCCCCTGCCAAGAACGCCAGAGCGCTGCAGAGCCTAAGGGCAAGGAACGCAAGCCGCATCTGCCAATTCAGAGAACATTTTCGAATTCCCAAGCATAAAATTGCGTAATCCCACTCAGTCGCAAAGACACTCGACGAAGAACACGCACGCCAGCGGAATAGCGCTAATCTGAAGTCGCATCACGCCAATTCCGAGCCCAAGAAGAACATTGCGCACACATCCCAATCGCAGAGGGTAGTGTAGACGAAGATCCCGCGGAAAACGCTGACCAATTGGCACAATTCCCGAGAAGAATTAACGGCGCAAAGCTGCCAGCGAGCAAGAAAAACGACGAGTCGTTGACCAGCGCGTCAGAGCGCGAACATAAGGCCAGCGGCCAGAAGTACAATTTTGACCATTCCCAAACTCGAATTTAAGCAGCACCCGCAAAAATTGCCATAATTTGTAAAGATAATTTGCGAGCCCCAGGCGCAGAGCGAACGCTAGACGAAAGATAGCTCTAGGCTACTTTACTTGTGGCACACTGTGCCACAGTAGGAGGCCTCACACTAGGCGAGCCGAAATTGTCCATCACAGATCACGGCGCGAAGAGAGTATAAGCTGCATTCGACAATTCTAAGAACTTTTGTTGCTGAGGAACAAACGCCACAACGAACATCTGAGCGAAGAACTGCGTGCGCACTAGGCACTCACAGCAGATAAGACTGCAAAGCACGCGCAGCTGCACGAAGAAACCACCATGAAGCAATCCGCGAAGAGAGATTACGTTTTACAAGTAACTCGAAGAAGAATTTCGACAGTGCCACAAGTCATCTCGCTGAAGGAAGTCGCAAACGACTCTCCTGGCCAGTGCTGACCCAAAGTTATGTAACGCGCTAGTAACCTGAGAGCTCAAATTCCATTCGAAAAACTGAAGCACACGCAAATTCGTCGGAAGAGTTACAATCTCAAAGCAGAAAAATTTTGTGGAAGCGGTGGTGGTGGTGGCGCGTAGCACACTGATACCATTTTGTAGGAGGCAGTACTAAACCTCTACTTGACAGTGACTGTGAAACTACTTGTGGATCATATATAGTGCAAGGTTCTATGTTATGCACTATATAAGACTAATCAAGCTATGTCGATTCTTAGGAACTATGTCCAGACTCAGTGCATATATTTGCAGTAAGAATTATGTATTATATTGACTTTTTGCCATGCGGCAGTTTTCACTCTAGAAATCTCAACTGTTTCTTTGGCCTTGGCCATTACTTATTCACTCAGCTCTCTGAGGTAATCCTAGTCAGCATGGCCAAGTCTCATCAACCTATCATATGCTTGTACTACATTATCATGCAGTATGATGTGCCAGTATTCTACATGTCACATTATTACACAGTACAGTGGTACTGTGTACTTCCATATAAGGGGGGTCTCTTCCTCAACAGGGGTCTCGGGCGCTAATGCTGTAAGGCGCGTATGACACTTCTGGCATGTATGACATTGCTGAGTCATCCGCGCATGACACCGTGTGTTGTCCTAGCACAAATATCCATGTTAACATCGCATGGTAATTAACCGTGCTGTCCAAAAAGATCGACGCCTAGTGGAGATCGCATACTTGTGATCGACAGCGCCTAGTACCTTACCTTAATCAGCAGCAGCAGCAGCAAAGCTCGAATCCCAACGGGCGACGCAGTCGAATGTTACATCTCACGATCGCCAGACGCCAACGATGACAGTGCCACTGCAGTCGCGTGTATGTACCGCGACGCCACCCACGCGTTATGGCATGGCATGTTGGGAAGCAAAAAGCAAAGCACTGTCGCGCACATGATCCTACGGTCAGATGATGTAATGGCGAAACTGATTTAAACATCGCATGGCCGACGCGATGTTCGGAAATCAGATAGATTCGCTTTTACATTGCATAGCAGACGCGAGGATCGAGAAATGTCAAATCATTAATGGAATGGCAGACTCGATGTTCATGTTCGAATCTCTCGAGTGCGCCACGTCGGCAAGATAAATAATCCCATCGACCGTCAGATGCGCCTAGTGGAGATCTTAATTTAAGATCGAC
>LGRX02032797.1:0-33429 GCA_001247695.2 Cymbomonas tetramitiformis
GGGCGCCCCCTTAGGCGGTGGTTTTCTTTTCGCGGTATGGCCTCTTTTTGAAGTGGAGATCAGTTTTCGAGCATTTTTCGGCAGCAGTATCGTCGCTCGCTATGGCTTATTTTTACGTTTCTGCAGGAATTGGCCGCTGCATCTACTAGATTACCTATTGCCGCAACTCTAGCCCACGCTCCCCATCTCGACGTCATTTTGATAATGGATACGCCACAAAGACCACGTACACGCGCTAGGGCGCGTAAATTAGCAACTATTTTCGATGATGTTGGGGCATTAAACTCGGCTACCCCCACAACACCGCGTTTGGCTACATCTGACGAGTCAGCTACGGCTGCGACACTCGTGCAGCGGTTACGCAAGGATTCCTTTGATCTGCAGTGCGCAAAGACAGCAGCAACTAAGGTTTTGGGAGGCAAGACGACAAAATTTCATGGCAATGAATCGTCGGCTTCGGACATTTTTTCACAGCTGATCTCCGAAATTCAGCAGCTCTTCACGTTGCAATCACAGGCATTTGCACCCCTGTTTGAGCTGACTGCTGCTGATGTCCCTGTCATGCCTGCTGCCAATGAGCTCCTGTACTCTGTGCTGTTGCTGCTGACTGCGCCAGGGTCTCCTGCCCGTAATTGGGTGGAGGCTTCTGGAGCCGATGTTCCTGCTGATGGCAAACGTGCCACCCTCGAGGTGGTGCGTATGCTTGCTGATGATTCGACTCCATTCGAGTCTTTTGCTGAGCTGCTTGAGGTGGGAATCTCGGATGAGCATGACCCTGACTCTGGCATTCGTCTTTTTAACAGTTGTCTTCGGGATGCACAGCGTCTGCAGACGCTGCCCGAAGACGCTGTTAAGAGACAATTCCTCTCTGCTCTGTCTGGGCCGGCTTACGCCACGCTGGTTGACTCGTTTGCTCGAGCTGACCAGCGTGCGGCTGTAAGTCTGCTCACCCTGCAGGCACGCGTGCGCGAGCAGTACCGCTGCGGGCGGCTCTCGGGCAAGCGCACTGCAGGGCGCCCCATGTCTGTAGCATCTTGCACCACTGACACTGGCCTGGCTTCGGCCATTGATCGGCTCAGTGCTCAGTTGGTCAAGTTGCAGCGGGATGTGGATTCCCTTAAGAGGGGTGGCCCCAAGCCGCCTCCTGGGAAACACACTCCGCGCAACTTCCACCGACCTGGAGTGCAGCCGCTTGCTCATTCCGCCTCTTCGGAGGTGGCTTTTGACAAGCGGTCTGGCACCTTTGTCCCAACGTGCAGGCACGGAAAGTGCCGCGCCGTTGGGTCAAAGCATTGGCTCAGTGAGTGTCCTCACAAGGACACTCACCCGTTGTCCATTTCGGCATCCTACTGCCAAGCCGTCGAGTCTTATGACTCCGACGTGCTTGCCCTTCGTTTTCAGCGGTACTATGACGCTGGAGATGAAGGGTCCATGGAGCACTTATGTGCTCTCGTGGGGCAACCTGAAATCTGTGAGCTATCTGCATATTCCTTTGCTACAGAGCCTACGGCTCTGCAGCAGTTCAAGGATGCTGCTGCCTCTGCTGAGTCTGCACCTACTGAGCATCTCTCTATTGGCCGTGTTGCATTTTCTGCGGTCAGCGGTCCGCTTGCTGGTGGTGTCGCTGAGCCGACCACTGGCAAGCAGCTGCTGCCGCGGGCCTCTGCACCTGTGCATGATGAGCCGGTTGACTTGCATGAAGTCAACCGTGCCACCTTTGTGCCGCCGTCTGCCTCTCTGGCTCTCGGCCCAATGACTCCTGCTGACAATTCTTTCAAGACTTTTAACACTATCCACCCTGACTGGCTTGACGTTGAGCCTGAGCCTGTTGAGGTGTGTGATTCCGATGATGATGGGGAGGGCTCCAACTACCCTCCTGGTGTCTGCCTGACTGAAATTGAGGGGGGTGCACCGCCGGCGGCTGCAGCATTTCGGCGGTTCGGAGTCCCCGAGAGGCTCCAGGCCATTTGGCATTGGTGAATTTGCTCTCAGCCTTTTTATGGTGGCTACGTTTCTGTTCAGTGCTACGGCGATGCCGACCCTCGTGGTCGGCGGTGGTGTCAGGGGCCTGGTTGAGCCCGGAGCCACTTACGACTACGGTGCAGTTCATCCCGGTGATGCGGTGCTGGATTCTCTTTACCCGCCTGTGGTTACTGCTGGTTCGTCATCGCCGCCGCGGGATGTGACACAGTTCTTTTCTCAATCGACCTCGGCGGCTTTGCAATCTGGTGATTCTACCGTTCCCCTCTGGGATCCGCCTGACCCGCTTGGGTCTGGTGGTGTCAGTGCTTACCAATTCTCATCTCAACTTACTTCGGATGTTTTCCTGCCTTGGGATCCGTCTGCTGAACTCGGCTCTGCCGACCAGCTTTGCAGTGGCTAGAGTCTGCTTGTTTCAGATCCTGGAGGTGTGATTAGCCTTAGCCGCAGCAGTGGGTTGTGCCGGGACAAGTCCCCGGGCACCCAGCTAGAAGTATATCTGTTTCCAGTGAAGTAGCTGTTTGTTATGTGTTTAGTTTGCTCCGCTTGCCTAGCCCTGTTAGCTACGGTCACAGCTCCGGGTGGTGTGCTGAACTTTAGGTTCAGGGTTATTATTATGGGCTCTGATAGCCCCTAGCCTGACCTGTCTCTGATCGGAACCGTGACTCCGCTAGTAGCTAGGATGACAGTACAGTAGTACTGTACTGTCAGTCATTATTTCGTATTATCCGGGTTTCCGAGATGCATGATAAAAGCACTCGGCCGGACTGTTTATGGAGCTTAGCCAGTTTGTTTTCACCGAGCGGAACCCCTGTTCTCGCAGGGGTTGAGACATCACGAATTTCAAAATATTTGCTACTATGCTTCAAATAACACTATTGGTTGCAAATACCGAATTTTGATTTGTAGATATTTGGATACTGTGATGTTCAATCTTCTATTTTATTGGTCGATCTAAGTGTTGACACCTAAGTATCAATGACACATGTCAAAATGATATGAATACCGCCATTTTGCGGTTATCGTTGACACAATGATATTGTCAGATTATGAATACAATTTCCAAGAAACATTCGCAAACATGCCAGCTATTAAAGTTTGAAGAACTCCTATCTGGAAAAATCTATACTATTACCAATCTTTCATGTTATTGGTTGTTCTACATGTTGAACATTTAAATTTTAATGACACATGTCAAACGAATAATGCAATTGCCGCCGCTCATGTACTTACACAATGACATTTGTCAACATTATGGACACAGTTACCAAATCTATTTGATACTATAGATTGAACTTACTTCCCTGTAGCAACCTACAAATTGTTCAACGACTCTTTGTTTAAACCATTATTGACAATACAAACCACAGCAACTCTATCCAGATACACTGATAAACATGTCCGCACCTATCAAGTTCGAAAAAACATGGTTTGCAACCATTAAAGCCAGGTCCGAAAATGGAGAGGACCTCACCCAGGATCATTTGAGGGTGATGGCATACCTTGAGAGTAAGGTCAAGGCTCTCTCCAGAACCAAGGAGAAGAAGCCTGTGGTAAGGTAAACGTTATTGGACACGAAGTGGGAACTGATTCCGCGCGATCGAGATGTCATCAGACCTGAGACAGGTCGTCATCGTCATTTCGCCGGATCCGAGGTGCCACCGCTCCGAGGTGCACATGGTAAAACTGCGAACGGAAGGTCAAAGGCAAAGGGAAAGGCAAAGGGTTTAAGATTTAGCGGCAGTAGGAATAGTTTTCAGAAGCATATGGAAAGTATTCTAGTGCCGCTTCTGAAAACTATTCCTACTTCTTCTATATCCTAAACCCTTTGAATTTCCTTTTCTTGGGCTAAATTTTTTTGATAGATTTTTTAAGAATTGTCACCTCGTCCTTTTGATGCTCTTTTAATTGTTCCTCATCTATTGAATTAGTATCACATTCGGGTTCGGAATGGTGACACTGTAAACGTTATTGGGCACGAAGTGGGAACTGATTCCGCGCGATCGAGATGTCATCAGACCTGAGACAGGTCGTCATCGTCATTTCGCCGGATCCGAGGTGCCACCGCTCCGAGGTGCACATGGTAAAACTGCGAACGGAAGGTCAAAGGCAAAGGGGAAGGCAAAGGGTTTAAGATTTAGCGGCAGTAGGAATAGTTTTCAGAAGCATATGAAAAGTATTCTAGTGCTTCTGAAAACTATTCCTACTTCTTCTATATCCTAAACCCTTTGCCTTGCCTTTTACTGCTGCACGCGACCGGCAAGCATCTTTGAAACTTCCGAGTTTCAAAGATGCGTTTTGTATTTTGGGTGCACCCTAAAATTACAAAACAGCCGAGCGCTTCCCGTTTGTGCGGGATATTCACATGTATTCCATGAAATATTTCATATGAAATATACACATAAGCACGAAGGCATCGGCCACGCATCTTTGAAACTAACGAGTTTCAAAGATGCGTTTTTGGTCATTTGGGTGCGCATACCCAAATAACAAATCAGCCGAGCGCTTCCCGTTGGCGTGGGGTACCCAACGCTTGAATGTTGAATATTCATTATAATATGAGTTAGCATGCGAGGTTGCGAAGGCATCGGGACAGAATCTACGAAACTGTCCTATGCCTTTGCCTTTGGGTTTGGGTTCGAACGTACCCAAACCCAAAGATGCCAAACAGCCGAGGGCTTCCCGTGCGTCCTAGCGCACGAAACTTGGCACAAATACTGCCAAGATACATATCTTTACGTTACCTGAAGCTCAAGGCTTCAAGTTACTTGTGCGCGAAACGCGCAATTTATTTCTAAGGCAGATGTTTTGGGTTTGGGTTCGAACGTGACACCCAAACCCAAAGATGCCAAACAGCCGAGGGCTTCCCGTGCGTCCTAGAGCACGAAGCTTGGCACAAATACTGCCAAGATACATATCTTTAAGTTACTTGAAGCTCAAGGCTTCAAGTTACTTGTGCGCGAAACGCGCAATTTATTTCTAAGGCAGATGTTTTGGGTTTGGGTTTGGGTTCGAACCCAAACGCAAAGATGCCAAACAGCCGAGGGCTTCCCGTGCGTCCTAGAGCACGAAGCTTGGCACAATCAAAAAAATTTAGCCCAGTAAAAGGAAATTCAAAGGGTTTAGGATATAGAAGAAGTAGGAATAGTTTTCAGAAGCGGCACTAGAATACTTTCCATATGCTTCTGAAAACTATTCCTACTGCCGCTAAATCTTAAACCCTTTGCCTTCCCCTTTGCCTTTGAGCTTCCGTTCGCAGTTTTACCATGTGCACCTCGCAGCGGTGGCACCTCGGATCTGGCGAAATGACGATGACGACCTGTCTCGGGTCTGATGACATCTCGATCGCGCGGAATCAGTTCCCACTTCGTGTCCAATAACGTTTACCTGTGGTAACCCTGATATTCAGGGACGCCTGTGGTCACATCCATATCATATATGTTCGGGCTGGAAAGCAAGGATAGGTATCGATATTCGATAGTTGCGGATAGTATCGATTAATCGATATATTATTATTTATCGATAGGAAATTTGTGCCTATCGAAATCGATCGATACTTACGAATGGTTATTCAGTATTGATCGATATCCTTTGCGAACTATCGAAATTGATCGAAACCCGGCGTGTACCTATCGAAATCGATCGATTATTCGAAATTTAGGTGCAGTGATTGGCTATTATCGATATATCGATTAATCAAAAATCGATCCTGTAAGTCCCTAATCTGAGCTTGGCATTTGCTGTTAACTTGTTACGGAACGATATTGATACCTGATCGGGGCCATTGGGCAATCAGAGATCGATAGGGGGTACCGGAATATCCTAGTTCACTAGATATCAGAGGGTCCCGAACTGTGTGGATAAACTCGTCATAAGATAATAAACCCTAAGCTAGATATACCCGGAACGGTCTCACAACGGTCTCGGATACTAGCCTACCTGTGACACAGCGTGTGTCACAGCACGAACCTATAGATCAGTCAGCGGTCCAGTGTTGGTCCTAGGGGTCTGTCATAGGGGCCTGCACCGGGACTCCCAGTCAGGGCTGCCTATACAGATTCCAGCACACCACCCCAGCACTGTGGGTGGTGACTGTCTAGGAGAGTCAGAATGTTAAGATAAGTTAGGGTAGGAGCTAGGGTGACAAACCTAACTGCTAATTCAACTGTGCAATTCTGATACACAAATTGAAACCCTCTAGCCGGCACAAGAGCAGAAACATACAGGCAATGCAAGTCCTGCTAAACTACTGAAAAGCTCTGCGTCAGCAAGTCAAATTGAAGAGTTCAAAGTTGTCAAAGCAAAAGCATAAACCAGATTGAAGACCGCGTTGAGGTCAAAGTACATCTCAGCACACCACCATGAAAGTGGTGTACTGCCAGAACCAGAAACATAACTACTCGGGGTCAATGGCCAGAGGAGCACCGCCACCACAACGAGCACTGTAGTAGTCCGCAGTAGCACGGCGGAGTAACACAGGGCTGCCAAAGTGCAAGGTGTCGGTCACTGAGAAATCATTCGCCAGAGAATTTGACGGAGTCGGTGTTGTTGATTCGTCGATCACGGGAGGCTGCACCGCACCAGGGTGCTGCCAAGTACCGCCCGACGGTGGCGCCTCGTCATCCGAAGACGATGCCGGCGACAACGGAGGACCGTCCTCAAATAAGATGCCAGGCGGCGGCGGCCCGGGATGCCACGGCACCGGAGCCATATAGAGGCCCTGCCGCCTCTGTACCCGCCGGTGGAGACGAGGCGGGATGGCACATGGCACCGTGACAAGCGGTGACTCCTCACTCCTGCACAGCACAGGCTGCCGCGCAGCCCGACCCGATACCTGAACAGGGTCGATGTCGTTGGCCACCGTATAGGTGGCAGCTCCTACCCCCATGACAGAGATCAAGAGAACGAAGGAAAGAAGGAAGGGCATCCCCCACAAGCCCGCGTGGGCGGGGAAGCCCCACGGAGGCTTTCCGCAGCCGTGGCTGCGGGGAGTACCGTCACGCCAATCTCCCAGAGCACCACCAGAGTGAGGCGCTCGGGCCGTGGGCGTCGACGAATGATTTGCCGAGATGGCCGGAGCCCGCGGCTTCACGACGAAGCTGCCGTCAGCGAGGTCCTCGTAATCGTCCGTGTCGTAACCCGTGAGATCAACCGGTCCGATGGCGGCGTGGTTCACGGTCTGAACGAACCCAGCGAACTCACCGTCCGCGTCCGCTGTGGTGGTCACCCGCGCCGATTGAAGTGGCGCGGGCTTCACATCTTCTCCCTGCGAGACAGGCATAGCAGGGGCCGGCACGGCGGATACCGATGCCGCCGCACCACCTGCCGGAACCTGCTCCTCCGGTGTGGCCACCGCTGCGGCGGGTACGCACACCAGAGCCGAAGCCCCCTGCCCGTTGCCGGCAGGAGGCGGGAAAGACGCGTGAGTGTAATGCACCTGCGGGTTGGCCGCGGAGTGAACCTCCGCGGCAAGATCGTCAAGCCGGCGGAGAATGTCATCCCCCTCGGAAGCCGGCTGCTGCTCCACGACGAAGCCGTAGGCGGACACGTCGATGCCGCCGACCGCTCCCGCACAAAGCACAGCGGGCGGCCCGTACGCGGCTGCCGCACGCGCGAAGGACTCCGCCCCGTCATCCGCCGCCTGCTGGAACAACGCACACATGGCGAGTGCGTGCACCCCCTCTGCGTCCTCCTCGTCGATGGGAACGCAAAATGCCGCGGCAGAGGTGGGCGGGTGTTGGCGCCCGCCCAACGGGCAGTCGCGGTAAAAGTGATACGCCTCACCTTTTCCCGCCTTCTTGCATCTACCGCAGAACGGCTTCGCTCGTTGATCGTCGCGGTCGAATCCCACCGGTGGGGTTTTGTGGGTCCCCATACGGAACCCACGCGGCTGCTGCCCCCGCTGCTGCTGCTGCCGCTGCTGCACCCGCTCCCGTTGCTGCCGCACAACCGGAGCGGCCTCACCTTGCTGCCGCTGCACGAGCTCCTTCAGCTCCGTGATCTTCTGCAGCAGTGCGTCGTACTCGCTGCTAGACAGGTGCGCGGAGATGCCGTCCGCGCCCGAAGCCGCCTTCCCCCCGCCCGTCTGCGCCCAAGCCTGGTAAATCTCCACAACCATGGAACGGAGCGAAACCAGTGACACATGAGCCAAGTCAGCGGTCATGGGATAGCGGACCTTCACCGCAGCGTAGAAGGTCGGGTCGAGTCGGGTGTAGAGGCTCAATTTTCTCGTGGCCTCGGTCGGTGTCCAGTCGGAAGCTCGGTTATCCCGCACCAAACGTTGTTCCTTAGCCAAGATCGGCTGCGGGTCAACGTTTGCGGGATAACGCAACGCGGCGTGCTCCTCCTGCTGCGACTCTCGTAGCGCCACCGGAACACAACCCTTGATGATGTCGACAAGGGCTCGCCTTCCATCTCGGTCAGTCGAAGAATCGGTACCAGTGAGCCAGACGTAGGCGTTGCTGTGCTTCTCCACCACGAGAGCCAGAACGTCGTACAAGAGGCCATTCACCTTGTTGACCACTGGAGCCCGAGGGTCGTCGAGGTCAAAGGCACACAGTTCCAGTCCGGCCGACTGAAACTCCGTACGCAGCTGCACCACCAGGTCGGACAGAAGGCCAGCGTCGTCCGTACCGCGGAAATGATGTTTCTTGTCACCAAGAATATCCTCACGGATACTCTTGGCCCAAGCCCGATGGAGTCGCGCTTTGTAGATCTCGTCGACGAGCTTGGACTGCTCCTGCAGGTAACGCCTGACGGCAACGTCCTCGTCTACGTTTGATGCAGGGTTGGGGGTAGGAACAAAAGGCGTAGCCGCCGTTGGTGTGTTCCGCCCCCCGTCGATCAACCTCAAAGAGGCATCGATGTCACTGTCCCTCGTGAGGGACTTCTTAGATCTTGTCGTCATTCCCATTTCTAGAAACGCCTGAGGGGAGGCGGTACGCTGTAACACGTTTGGGCAGGGTCGCGGAGAAAATGTGACGTCACAGACACGGAAAGAGCGGTCGGGCCATGCTAGCGAGGGGCGAAGGAAGATGTCGTCGAAGTCAAAGGTGCCAAGGTCACCAGCCCAAAATACGGCAGCAGGCAGGATCAGAGCGAGCAGAAAACCGTGAATAATGAACATTGCGACGACGAAACCCAATCCAAGCCGGCACCCCATAGCTGCGGCTCAAGTCGCTCACCGCAAGCCGCTCATCTCATAATTCTCCACAAATGCCCAAACGCGCTAACGCGCACCACCTCTCCGAGCGGCCGTTTAGCCAATCATGGCCAAACTAGCAAGTGGAATAAAGCGTGGATGGGGCCACGACCTACCGGAATATCCTAGTTCACTAGATATCAGAGGGTCCCGAACTGTGTGGATAAACTGTGATAAGATAATAAACCCTAAGCTAGATATACCCGGAACGGTCTCACCACGGTCTCGGATACTAGCCTACCTGTGACACAGCGTGTGTCACAGCACGAACCTATAGATCAGTCAGCGGTCCAGTGTTGGTCCTAGGGGTCTGTCATAGGGGCCTGCACCGGGACTCCCAGTCAGGGCTGCCTATACAGATTCCAGCAGGGGGTGGGCTCAAAATCAAAACCCAGGACTCATATTGCACATCGCGACATCTACTTCCAACTCCTTGGATTTGACACATACCGTGATCGAGATGGGCGCCAGACGTAGTGCGGGCAGCCGTGTGCGCAAGGCATTTAGGCGTGCCAGCTACCATTGCAGAAGTGGAGTGAGCCCTTTCTAAGGACACATTCATGCACTCTGACCTACGTAAAAGGTTGAATGAGGGTAGCATAATAATTATTATTATTATTATTATTATTAGAGCACATCATCATGGTTGATATGAGCACGGTTGAGTTTGATTACGTAGTTGTAGTTCTTTGAACCCCGCAAGCCATCGAGCCGGTATCCTTGGTGCCAAGTAGGGTCTTATAGATTAATCGATTAATCGATATTCACTTTAGAGAACTTATTTATTCTTGTTTATTGATTAGCTTTGCAGACTTATTCATATTGATCGATATGTGAAATCAAACTATTGTTATCTATCGGTAATTTTGCTCAGCTATCGTTATTTATTGATATATCCGAGGACTTATCGTTATTGATCGATACTTAGAACTGAACTATCGAAAACTATCGATACGGCCTAAATATTTCGATACCTATCCTTGCTGGAAAGCTCTTGCTGGGTCCACCAGGGACGACCCGAGTCCATTAACTCCTATGCTGGTATTTACCCCGGAAACGGGGTAAGATTAATTGACATATTCCTTAAATCTTAGCCCCATAATACCCCTCTAGGGACCCCCAATGACCTTGGTGGGTATGTCAAATTGACCGCATGAGAGCCATGAGCAACGATATATAGGGTCTTTCAGCGGACACCGTGGTATGAGAAAGTGAAAAGTTCGAATTGTACGTCGATCGAAGAGGTAATAAAACCCATACTAGCATGGGAGTTAATGGACCATGTCAAGGTTGGTAAAATCTACGACATTTATTTTTCGGTAGAAACATTCTACAATTTAAGTGTTTGCAACTCCTTCTAATGCTTCAAAATGCCTACGGATTGCAAGGGACACATACTTTACAAAGTGCCATCCATTTTCAGCAAATGCTATTCCTGAATTCTTAATAACTAAATTGACATGCAATTACCGCAACCATACATTAAGCTCATATGCACTCATATTTCTTCTATTTGGCTCAAATGAGTGTATGTGCTAGGAATTGATATGTTCTTGTATGCTGATTTGAGATTGATTTTTCCCCACCTGTACGTTCACGTACCCCCTATAAATTTTTAGAGGTTTGATTTGGCAGAAACCAGCTATTACAGAACGAACATTGCTTTGCGTGACGCTCTTTTGCGAGACGCTTTTTGCGTGACGTATAGTGTAGTAGTTTACAGCCTAGCTTTGGGAGACGAACAGTGTAGTAGTTTATAGCCTAGCTTTGCGTGACGCTCTTTTGCGTGACGCTCTTTTGCGTGACGCTCTTTTGCGTGACGCTCTTTTGCGTGACGCTCTTTTGCGTGACGCTGGTGGATGAAATCAATTTGCGTCGTTGAGATGAAAGCTGCAAACAAAATTTCAATCGCAGATATGTTTGTATATATATTTACATATATTTATAAATATATCGACAGAATGTCGATGTCGTCTGAATAATTAATATTATAAAATATTATAAAATATAAAATATGAGGTAAACCGAATAAAATATGAATTAAACCTTTGTTCGAACCCTTGACTGTCGATCGGCGACCATCGATCTGACGGAGATAATTCTTTTTGGCGAGGATCGAGGGGGGGATCAGTGTTAATACTTTAAATCGACGGCCACCGGTAGCTAAGCCCTTAACACTTTTGTGTATAAATTTCTAGAGGTTTGATTTCGTAGAAACCAGCTATTAGGGAGGGTGGGGGACGGAGCCCCCACACTGGGCGAAGTCTAATTTTTTTGTAGTAATAGGCGGATGTGGGGACACGGAGCCCCCCCCACTGGGCGAAGTTTTAAAATATTCCGAAAAAATGGGGGGTTGTGGGGGGGCAAACCCCCCTACTGGGCGAAGTCTTGAAAATAGTTTGTAGTAAGGGGGGGGGTGTGGGGGAGCCCCCCACTTGGCGATATCTTAAAAAAAACAGCAGTCGAGGCCTCACGCCTTGTAGTAATGGGATAGTGTAGGGGGATGGAGCCCCCCCAGTTGACGAAGTCTAAGAAATAAAAGGAGACGAAGGGTGATTATTCACAAAAATTATGACATTAGAAAAGTCGTCTAAAATCTTGTAGTAATAACTGTAAACGAAATTATGGATTGCCTTGAAAGTTCAATTCGTTGCGATCGTTCGGTAATAGCTCGAGGGTCTCTGAGAGACGACGCCTCCCCTTCTGTCCCCCCCTCCGTTAATCGATCGGAGCGCGCGAGCGCGAGCGGAGCGGGGGCGAAGCCTCCGCGACGCGAAGCGGGAGCAGCGCGCGGTCGGTTGATGTTCGCCTTGGACTTCGAACGCCAACGCCATAAGGCGCATGCCATGCCATGCTATGCCATGCAATGCGAATGCCACAGAATTCAGAACGAACAACTACTCGCAACCACAATTGGGGGAAAATCTTTAGATTGTACTGGAATATCCCGGTTCAAGATATCAGACAGTCAGTGAACCAATATAGATAAACCCTCATAAGAAATAAACCCTAAGCTAGATATACCCGGAACGGTCACGGAGTCGGAACGGTCTCGAGTCTAGCTACCTGTGACACTCGGTGTGTCACAGCACAGGCTTACGGATCAGTCACGGTCCAGTGTTGGCTACCTAGGAATCTGTCATAGGGGCCTGCACCGGGACTCCCGGTCAGGGCTGCCTATACAGATTTCAGCACACCACCCCAGCACTGTGGGTGGTGACTGACAGGTAAGTCAGAAAAGTCAAGATAAGTTAGGGTAGGAGCTAGGGTGACAAACCTAACTGCTAATTCAACTGTGCCATTCTGATACACAAATTGAAACCCTCTAGCCGGCACAAGTGCAGAAATATACAGGTACTCAGGTCCTGCTAAACTACTGAAAAGCACTGTGGCAGCAAACCAGATTGAAGATTGTAGATGTCAAAGTAAAGCATAAACCAAATTGAAGACCATGTTGAGGTCAAAGCACATCTCAGTACACCACCAGAAAGTGGTGCACTGCCAGAGCCAGAAGTAAAGCTACTCGGGGTCAAAGTCCAGAGGAGCACCGTCACCACAATGTCCACGGTAGTAGCTTGCAGCACTGCTCTCCAGTGGGTCAGGCGGCCGGTGAACCACCGTCGCAGCACCCAGGGAGTGCAGTACTGCATCCAGAGTGACGGGGTCCAGCTCGGATATACCGGGGTAGATGCATAAGTCTCCCCTGCACAGCACAGGCTGCGGTGCAGCCCGACCCGATACCTGTACAGAGTCGATGTCATTGGCCGCCGTGTAGGCGGCTGCCCCCACACCCATGATCGAGATGAAAAGAATGAGGGAGACAAAGTAAGGAAAACCCCACGGGCCCGCGTGTGCGGGGAAGCCCCATGGCGGCTTGCCACAACCGTAGGTGCGGGAAGCACCACCAGACTCAGTCACGTGGGCTGCGGGCTCTGACGCATGATTAGCCGAGATGGCCGGAGCCCGCGGCTTGACGGCGAAGCTGCCGTCTGCAAAATCCTCGTAGTCGTCGGTGTCGTAGCCGGTCAAGTCAACCGGCGCAACCGCGGAGTGGTTGGCAGTGTCCACAACCCCCGCGAATTCACCGCCGGACTTCTCCGTGGTGGTCACCCGCGTCGATTGAAGGGACACGGGCGGGCCGTAGCCGTAGAGCTCCAGGAGCTCTTGCTCATTCTCCAAGACAGGCATAGCAGGGGCCGGCACGGCGGATGCCGATGCCGCCGCACCACCTGCCGGAACCTGCTCCTCCGGTGTGATACCTGCGCTCGCAGCGTCACACACCAGAGCCGAAGCCTGCGTCGCAATGCCCGCAGGCGGCGGGAAAGAGGCGTGAGTGTAATGTACCTTAGGCTCTACCGCCGCGTTGACCTCCGCCGCGAGGTCGTCCAGCCGCTGTAGAATGTCGTCACCGGACGCCTCCGCCACCGGTGTCACCGCGTCAACGGAGAAGCCGTAGGCCGACACGTCGATGCCTCCCACAACGCCCCCGCACAGCACCGCTGGCGGACCGTACACCGTCGCCGCGCGGGCAAAGGCCTCAGCTCCATCATCCGCCGCCTCCTGAAAGACAGCACACATGGCGAGGGCATGCACGCCCTCCGCATCCTCGTCGTCGATGGGGATACAGAAAGCCGCGGCCGAGGTGGGGGAATGTTGGCGACCGCCAAGCGGGCAGTCGCGGTAGAAATGATAGAGGTCCTTACCAGTCTTCTTGCAGCGGGTACACAGCGGCTTAGCCCGCTGCTCGTCACGATCGTAGCCCACCGCCGGTGGGGATTGGACCCCCATGCGGAAGCCCCGCGGTGACTGCCCGCGCTGCTGCTGCCGGCGCTGCCCGTGCTGCCGCTGCGGCGGATCCCGCTGCTGCTGCACCACCGGCGGAGCCGCCCCGCACTGTCGCCGCACCAGCTCGGTCAACTCCTTGATCTTGTCCAGTAGCACCTGGTGCTCGCTGCCGGTGAGCAGAGCCGACGCGCCACCACCTGCGGGCTTGGCCACGATGGCCTTCCCAACGTCCGTCTGCGCCCACGCCTGATAAATCTCTACAACCAGAGAGCGCAGAGCACCGAGGGAGACCGCCGCGAGATCGGCCACCATGGGGTAACGCACCTTGACCGCGGCGTAGAACACCGGGTCAAGCCGGCTGTAGAGGCTGAGCTTCCTGGTGGCCTCGGTGGGGGTCCAGTCGGCGGCCTTGTTATCCCGCACCAAACGTTGTTCCCGAGCCAAAATCGGCTGCGGGTCAACGTTTGCGGGATAAGTAAGCGCGGCATGCTCCTGCTGGAAGGACTCCCGCAACGCCACTGGTACGCTGCGCTTCACGATGTCCACCAGCGCACGCCGTCCATCTCGGTCGGCAGACGCGTCCGTACCCGTAAGCCAGACGTGGGCGTTGCTGTGCTTCTCGATGATAAGCCCAAGCACGTCGTACAGCAAGGCGTTCACCTTGCCCACCACCAAAGCCTGGGGGTCGTCAAGGTCGAACGAGACGAGGTCCAGCCCAGCGGACTCAAACTCCGTACGTAGCTGAACCACCACCTCGGAGAGGAGACCCGCGTCAGAAGTGCCGCTGAAATAATGCTTCTTGTCGCCAAGGATATCCTCGCGGATACCCTTGGCCCATGTCCGATGGAGCCGCCCCTTGTAGACCTCGTCCACAAGCTTGGACTGCTCCTGTAGATACTTCCTCGTCGCAACGTCGGCGTCGGTGTTGGAAGTAGGGTCGGGGTTCGTAATAGCCGGTGATTTGGCCGTCGGTGTGTTGCGAACCGCGTCAGTGAGCCTCAGCGAGGCATCGATGTCGGAGTCCCTCGTGAGGGACCGCTTTGCCCTAGTGGATACACCCATAACTCTGAAAGCCTGATGGGAGGCGGTACGCCGGGGCGCGTTCGGGTAATGTTGGGAAGATGCGACGTCACAGTCACGGAAGGAGCGGTAGAGCCATGCGAGCGAGGGGCACTGGAAGACGTCGTCGAGGTCGAAGGTGCTCGAGCCACCAGCCCAAAAATCGGCAGCAAGCGGGATCAGGGCAAGCGAAATACCGTAAATGAACATTGCGTCGACTAGGCCCGGTCCAGGTCGAACCCCCATAGCTGCGGCTCAAAGACGCTCACCGCAAACAGCTCATCTCAAAATTCCCGTGAGTCCCCAAACGCGCCGTCGCGCACCACCTCTCCAAGCGGCTGCTTTAGCCAATCATGGCCAAACTAGCTGTGGAATATAGCGTGGAATGGGTCCACGACCTACTGGAATATCCCGGTTCAAGATATCAGACAGTCAGTGAACCAATATAGATAAACTCCTCATAAGAAATAAACCCTAAGCTAGATATACCCGGAACGGTCACGGAGTCGGAACGGTCTCGAGTCTAGCTACCTGTGACACTCGGTGTGTCACAGCACAGGCTTACGGATCAGTCACGGTCCAGTGTTGGCTACCTAGGAATCTGTCATAGGGGCCTGCACCGGGACTCCCGGTCAGGGCTGCCTATACAGATTTCAGCAGATTGTCCCCCTCTTTGAAAAAGTCCGTTTTATGACGTGACGCTTTTGTGTATTGGAGAAAAATCTTTAGATTGTCCCCCTCTTTGAAAAAGTCCGTTTTATGACGTCACAAATTTGCGTATAAAATTTTAGAGATTTGATTTCGCAGAAACCAGCTATTACAGAACGAACATTGTTTTGCGTCACGCTCTTTTGCGTGACGCTTTTTGGGAGACGTATAGTGTAGTAGTTTATAGCCTAGCTTTGCGTGACGTATAGTGTAGTCTCAGCCTATAGCGTCGTTAAATAAAAACTGACGTGACGCTTTTGTGTATAAAATTTTAGAGGTTTGATTTCGTAGAAACCAGCTATTACAGAACGAACATTGCTTTGCGTGACGATGACGCTCTTTTGCGCCATCGCCACGCTCTTTTGCGTCATCGTCACGCTCTTTTGGGTGACGTATAGTGTAGTACAGTTAAATAAAAACTGCCTATATTCAAATTTAACTGTGATGTATAAATTTGAGAAGTCTTTAAAAAGTAATAATAGAAGAAATCAATTTGCGTCGTTGAGATGAAAGCTGCAAACAAAATTTCAATCGTGGATATGTTTCAAGGGTCGGTATCGCGATTTTTTAAACTTATCAAATAACAATGAATAACTCTGTTTTTATCATCGAACGACAACGATAACTTTTCTAACTTATCGGACGACACCGACAATTCTGTGAACTTATCGAACGACAACGACAATTTTGTGAACTTATCGGACGATGGCGATAGTTTTGTGAACCTATCGATCGATAATGACAAGCGAAACGAACTAATCGAGCGATATGAATAACAGATTTGCCTCCCAAATATCGTGATAACTATCGATAGTTCGATACCACACTGCCAAGACCCAAGAGCACAATAACTGCTAATGCAATTGACAGACACAAAAATAGGTGGCAGGCACAACAAGCATACACATACATAATATCACTTACTTAGTGTTGATGGATGCCATAAGAGAATGCTGAAGAGTCCCTTCCTTCACTGACTTACGCAGATCTGAGTGCATCTGCCCGCAGGCGCTAAATGTTCTCTCCACGCCTGCAGTGCTAGCAGGTGCCGCAAGGAACTGCCTCGCCATGCGCGCCATGTTCGGCAGCTCAGTGGAGTTCCCTCGCCACCACTCCAAGATATCTAAGTTCCCATCACAAGCAGGAAGGCTCAAGTACTTCTTGAATTCATCTTCAACTTCAGTGGAAGGCGCGGCGGATGCTGATGAAACAAGATTGTCCACCTCATCGTCATCACTATCTTCTAAAAAGCTAACTAGGTTGCTCTTCTGCTCAATATGCTCAAGGGCTGGCGAAGGGACCGCAAGAGGTGTGCCAGGGGCACGACGACAGATGCTCGGAAATATGTTTTTGATTGAACGTGCAAAGGTACACAATTCGGATTTTATAATATACTGGATCAGGGCCAGATTGAGGTACAAACGATAATTCGGTTCCGAGTTCTGAAGGCTAAACACTTCTCAAGTGCTCCACTTATTCACTCGTCACTCAGGTTGCAGGGTCAACCACTCGACAGCCGATGTCACACTTCGGCTCAACGTTCAATTCCCGATCCGATCTCATTTCTAATTCCGATTCGTCATTCTCGATTCAGATGTTATGCCGACAGACTGACACGATGACTGCCCCACAGTACTGTCATACTACTGTACTGTCATACTGTCATACTGTCATAGCGTCATACTGTCATACTGTCATAACCTTGATATCTGATATTCGATTTCATTGTCTTTTCAACCCCGATGCGAATCTGACCATTCTTCGAGGGTCTGACTGAGTTCCACGATGACACCCCCCACAGTACTGTCATACTACTATAGTGTCATACTGTCATACTGTCATAGTGTCATAGTGTCATACTGTCATACCCCGGACATCTGGTATTCATTCTCATCGTGATTTCAAGCCCAATTTCACTGTCATCGTGCCAATCCCAGATTACCCCCGATGACACACATACGGACACATAGGCATATCGGCTCACGCTGTGCCTCCGGGCACAACTCTCCCCCCCTTAGGAGTGGTCTACCTCCTGGGATCACTCCGCTAAGGTACCCATCTAAGTTCCAGTTCTTAGGTTTTCTGGTTCCTTGTTGTTTCCAGTTCTTAGGTTCTCTGGTCCCTCTTCGAGCATAGTTTGCCTGCCGCTACCAGGGCACCACTTTCAAGAAGAAGGGTGCCACTTGGAATCTAAAGCGGGTCTTCAGTTTTGCGGAGGCGTAAATGTCGGAAAAGTTGTCGTAGCAGAAGTGCTGGCACGGGATATACACTCGCAGATCGGCCCGCTCCAGTCTGCTGCGGGTGAGGTCCAAGCTGAGCAGTCTCTGGATGAGCACCGGTTGCCCATCTGCACGCACACGGTGTTGAAGTAGTACAGCGTAGCAGGGGCGAGGGTGGCGCTGAGTTCGTCCATATGCAGGTGGGCTTCATGTACTGCGTACCGTACATGCAGTAGGTACACACCAGCGGAGGAGGGAGCTGGCGCATCATAGGGCGAAGCCGTAGCGCGTTAGGGAAGCGACCTCTGGGGTTTTCCATGAACCAATGTTTCGGCTCCAGGTAGTCAATGATCTGCAATGCTCGTCGTACGATTTTGTCAGCCTGGGGAAGGTCAGGGGGTCCACCAGTGGTGCGCGCTTGACTGTACTGCCTGCAGGGGGGACTTGCCCAAACGACATCGAAGAATCCAGGCGGGTATTGTTTGTAGTCCCATTGCAGGATGTCACACACATGAGTGGGTTGCCAGATATGCCCGGAGTCGAGGGTCACCACTGAAGCAGAGGGAAAGCAATTTAGGAATTCCCTCTCTACTGAGCCAGTACCGCTGAAAAGTACGAGAATCCTGGGCGTGCGGGTTGCTTTCGTCTGTATCGCCAGCAGCTCTGTCACCAGTGCCAACGACCCATCTTCCACGCGCTCTTGGCGTTCCCACGGCAGGGGGGTATCATATTCCATCTGTTCGAGCTGGTCCAGTTCATCGCAGGGATTAGTGATGAGGTGGGCCAGTGTCATTCCGGCTTGAGCGGAGTGACGGCCACGTTGCTCGCGTCGCCGAGTGGCTTCGTCGCGAACTTGCGCTTCCATGTGCAGTCTCGCTTGCTCGAATTCACGAAGCTGCTGAAGTGGACCTCCGCGTTCAAGTTTGTCACGCGTCCTCCATTGGTCGTGAGCTTTGGAGTAGCCAGTCCAGCGAACCTTCCACTCTTCCACCTCTTTTCCTCGAACAGACCGCACTCGACGTGCAAGAATGCGCTCAACGTGTGCTTCCTTCTGACCGTCCACTACCACTTCTTCAGGTACTGCTAGGTGATCGCGTGCGGCGAAAGCATCTTGACCGCTGGTGTACGGTTTGAGGCGATGTTGAGCGAACACGTCGTGAATCCGCCAGTGAGGAGGGAGGCGTAGGCGGTAGGCTACTGGGGCTCCTCTGTCGGCCTCTGGCATGGTCATCTGTACATCGCTGAAGAAGCGTTCGGTCACAGGGACTGGTCCATGCCAGCGCTTGGTCAGTTTCCTGCAGATGGAGCGATCCATCACCTTCTCCGTAAGGTGTTTCGCCTCTATCCAGACCAGATCTCCAACAGCATACTCCCGCTGCCCGTGCCTGCGATCAAACTGTTCGCGCTGTCGCTGTTGAGCCAGCTCTAACCGCTGTCTGGCGTCCCGCAGCTGCGACGAAAATTTCACGGCCACTTCGTGTGCGGTGCCTACTCCCCCAGTTCGTCGTCCAGCGGTGGACTGTGCGGCCTCCAGGAAAAGGTCCAACTGCGACAGCGGCGAGAACCCGAACACCAGTTCAAATGGCGTGAAGCCAGTAGATTCACTCCTGGAGTCATTGATCGCGAACTCCACGTTAGTGGTGAACAGATCCCAGTCCTCCACATTGGCGTCTACAAAGGACCTGAGCATGTCCTCAATAACCCTGTTGCTGTGTTCCGCCTGGCCGTCAGACCGAGGGTTGTACGGCGTGGTACGAGCCACCTTCACACCCATCAGTCTCATAAGTTCCTGCCAGAAAGCATCTTGAAACCGTGGGTCACGATCAGAGACAATCTTCATAGGCGCGCCATGTAAGCGCCACACCGAGTCAAAGTAGATTCTGGCCACCACAGCTGCGGAGCTGTCGCCGAAGTTCATCGGCACAACGTGGACCATCTTCGTCAGCTTGCAAGTGAAGGCCACGAAAGCGTCATTGCCTCTCTCTGATACTGGCAGGCCGGTGACGAAGTCCACCGCGACATCCTGCCATGGCCTGTTCGGGATGCTGTGAGGGTTTAGCAACCCATCCGGGTAAGTCCCTCGCGGCCTCACTGATTGGCACACTGCGCAGGATGCAACCCAGGTGCCCACATCTTCCGCGGCACCACGCCAATAGAAGCGTCGCAGCACCCTCTCCAGAGTCTTGTCTCGCCCAGTATGACCCGAGGACAATGACTCATGAGCATGACGAATCACTACTTCTCGAAGTGGAGAGTCCTCCCCCAGCACCAACTGATATCTCCCTGCTGCGGTCCTCCAAACCACTTCACCCACTAGCCTGAAGTCCTGTAGGCATTGGTGTGGCGCCGCCTTCACTTTCTCTTTTAGTGAACGAAGTGTCCCCTCTCGGGTGTACTCCGCTTTCAACGCACGCAGGAACTTTGAGTCCGACTGCTGGGAGGCTGCGTCTCTGAAGTCTGCTGCCTCACCTGTCCTTATCACAGCGGGGGCTGTTCGCGGATGCCTCACGCGTGCTGGCTGTGGTTTGGCGGGAGGGGCGTGTACTATCAGAACAGGCCAGCGAAGGTCGAAAGCCTTCCCATCTGGGTTCTCGAAGAACTGATTGGGCTCGCCCTTATCATCGTGAGTAGGGATGACCTCCACAATCTGCATATTGGCCTTTCTGAAAAGTTTGCGCCACGCGGGGAGCTTGGACTGGTGATCTGGTAGAACGAAGACTGCTGAGGTGTTTTCTGGGTCTGCCTTCCATTCTGCGATATACTTGTTCAAGATCGCCTCCACCGTAATGTGCTTGGAGTTGTATGGAGGGTTACACCAAACCCGAAGGCCCCTCCATTTCTCTGAAAGGCAGTCCGTCCAGAATCTATCCGCCTGTCTGTTGCGGCCGCCAAAGTCACAACAGGCGTCCACATCGAAGGGTCCAAACTTCTCGGCGTACTTCGAGGAGTACTCTGCTCGGACACGCCAATTCTGTGAGTCCTCTGGGGGAGCCTGCCGTTTTTGTGGGTGAAGGACCGGGGATGGAGCTGACTGCTGGGGCGCCTGCTGCGGGGTTGGTGAGCTCGCTGGCACCTTCTCAGTGGGCGCCTCCGATGCGTCAGCTCGTGATATAGGCGTTCGCGTCTTCGGTGACGCCAACTGTGGAGGCGCTGGGGTCGTAGAGGCTTTCCCAGCGCGTGACATACTCCTCGTTATCCTTATCTGGGGTGGAGCTCTGTCAGGGGGTTCGTGTGGAGCTTCTGTCGGCTTCGCGCTATCAGCTTCAGGCCAGTCAGGCATGTCGAAGTCGAGTTGATCCTCCTTCATTCCCTTGTAGAGCTTCGGGTTAACGAGAGCGATGGTCTCCCCCATGTCCATGGCCTGTTCCGCCACGGAGAGGGTTTCCACTGCTGAGAGCCAACAGTCAACAGTCTGGGCCCAGTGGGGATGAGCTGCGGGTGGTGAGCTGGAGAAGCATTCAGATTCCAGCGTTGCCAGAGGGTCTTTCGGCAGATCTGAGGTGGGGTCGATCACTCCTGCCTCCTTCAACCCCTCGCGCACGTCCTTGTCTTTGAAGTCGGGTCTTCTGGACAGGGCGTCCGGTACCAGCAGCAGCGCTCCCTTGATGTACTCCATTCTCGGGACTCCCACCTCCACCAGATACATGTACCAGCGTGCCTGTCTGCGGCTAAGCTCTCTGCCAGGTTCCATTAACCATTCAAGGGGGCGGTGATCACCCTGGATGCGGACGGAAGTTGGTGAAGATGAGGTAATGCAGCCAGGTGACGGTGGTACAGTGGTGTAGAGCACCTAGCTCACGCTCGCCGGTGTGATAATTTTGCTCGGCGGCTGAGAACTGGCGGCTCTCGTATGCTATCACGCGCAGCCCAAGACCATCTCCATTGTCTTGCATCAGTACTCCCCCAAGAGCGATGCCGCTAGCATCCGTCTGCACCACGAAAGGTGCTGTGCCGTCTGCGGCACCCTTAATGTTGGGCAAGGCGAGCACTGGCGCTGAGGTGAGGGCCTTCTTCAGCTCCTCGAAGGCCCACTGCTGCATGGGACCCCACTCCCAGGGTACGTCCGACTTGGTCAACCGGGTGAGGGGCTGAGCGATCTCGGAGAAGCAGTGAATGAACCTGCGGTAGTACCCCGCCAGGCCCAAGAACTGCCTGACGTGGGTAACCGTTTCCAGCTCGGGCCAGTCCCTCACTGCAGCCACCTTGTCGTGTTGGGGTCTGCAGCCATCCGCGGAGATACAGTGGCCAAGGAACCGCAAGGATTTCTTCAACAGTTGGCACTTGGACCTCTTGAGGAAGACGCCCTTCTCCCTGCATGTCAGGAGCAGTTGCTTGACGTGTTCGTAGTGCTCTGCAGCGGTGTTGCTGAAGACGACCACATCATCGATGAAGATCCGGACAAATGGGAGATGGCCCAAGGCCCGCTGCATCCGTCGCTGGTACTGAGACGGTGAATTCTGCAGCCCCTGCGGCATGACCAACCACTCATATGACCCCATCTGGGTGGTGAAGGCGGTCTTCTCGACATCTCCTGGTGCCATCGGTACTTGCCAGAAGCCATCCACCGCGTCGAACGAAGAGAAGAACTTCGCACCCTGCATCTCGTCGAACATCATCTGGATGTCTGGAAGAGGATACTTGTCCTTAACTGTCTGGCGGTTGAGGAGACGGTAATCGATCACCAGTCGCAGCTCCTTGGGGTTCCCCGGTTTGGGGACCATCAGACAGGGAGCTGCATAAGGGCTGGAAGAGGGTCGGATGTAGCCCTTGGACATCAGGGTCTCCACGCGTTCTCGAAGTTGGCGGAGTTCCTCTGCAGACTTCTTGTAGATGCGCTGGCAGGGCGGCCCCTTCTTGCTCAGCTCAGGGTCCAGGTTAATGTTGGCTTCATCTTGGGGGTCATGTCTGAGTCCATCGATGTTCGGTAGAGCAGTCGTCATCTCCTTTTTGTACTCCTCACCCCAGAAGTCCTGAAACTTGAGGGTCCACTCAGGGCTCACTTCTGCATCTTCAGTATCCGCAGCGGGTTCGGCGTTCTCAGAGTCGATAGCCGTGGCTGCAAAGGCAGAAGCAGTATCATCGGGGGACTTCTCGGCCATCATGAGCCAGGCGGGTTGTATCTCCGGGTCGTCATTGCCGCGTAGCTTTTGCGTCTCCGCGTACACCAGGTACTTCTTCAGCTGGGCAGGGGTTAGGAACACCTCATCCACCAATCCCGCGCAGGCCGTGCCCTTCGGAGACCTGTCTCCAGATGCTTTCCCAGGAGAAGAGCCTGTGATGGTGACGCGATCCCCAATCTTACCACTGCGGGACTTCCTGAGGAAGGAGACGGAGCCATTCCCTTCATAGCCCAGAGTGACAGGAGAGTGACTGCGCAACCATCTTCCGCCAAGGATAACATCCACCTGTATGCCCAGTGGTAGGATCCGGAGGGCAAGGGCGTTCTCCGTATAGGTGCCCGTGGTGGTGTGCGTGTTAAACTTGGCGTACGCGGTGGCGCCAGTGATCTTCACAGATCCATCCGCCAAGGTGACTCGCATCTCGGAGCCGGCTCGTGTTGTGAGGCCACATCGCTTGGCGCTCTGCTCCGAGATGAAGTTGTCAGAGGCCCCCGAGTCGATCAGCACCTTGACCGTGTGCCCTCTGAGGGTTGCATAGAACACCAGCAGCAGCGGTCCTTCTTCGTCATGTGCCGCTGCGAGGGTACCCTCAATGTCGGTCTTCCACTGAACTCCCCCATCTGTGCGTAGTGGATGAGGATGGCCCACTAGCCCTTCCTGTGGATGAGGTTGACTCACACACTTTCCTGTGGGTAAAAAATGGTTCACAAGACCATCCTGTGATATAGGATGGCCCACTAGCCTTTCCTGTGGTTGAGGATGGCCCACTAGCCTTTCCTGTGGATGAGGATGGCCCACTAGCCCTTCCTGTGGATGAGGTTGACTCACACATTTCCTGTGGGTAAATGGTTCACAAGACCATCCTGTGTAAAGGATGGCCCACTAGCCCTTCCTGTGGATGAGGATGGCCCGCTAGTCTTTCCTGTGGTAGAGGATGGCCCACATGCCCTTCCTGTGGATGAGGATGGCCCACTAGCCTTCTAGTGGTGATGGTTGGCCCACAAGCCCTTCATGTGGTTAAGAATGGCACACGAGCCCTTCCTGTGGGTGAGGATGGTTCACTAGACTTCCTGTGATCTTGGAAGGCACATACGCCTTTCCTATAGATAGGAAGGCGCTCAAGCCCTTCCTTTGGAAAGGTTGCCTGGCTAGCACTTCTTGTGGATGAAGATTGCTACAACAGCTTTCTTATGGATGAGCATGATTATTTGAAGAAGTGGACCATAAGCCTTCATCTAACCTTTACCACAGCAATAGCCAATAGGTGAGTCCAGATAGATCGTGAGCTTCAACACAAGTGTTAACACTCATGGGCTCAAATACAAATTTTAACATTGTTCGCTCACATATATGGATTAATTCTCAATTGGTTGCTCAATTTATTGTACTTGCCAAGTGTGAATATTTTGAATTAATTATGGGGGTTTCATTTTCTAACAGGTATGCCAGAATTATCGGAAATCCTCGTGCAGATGTTGTTCATGATGATGATTGTCACCTTGTTCAAGGCGAACAAACCTATATCTGGATTTCAAGCCTTGGGACGGACAAAAGCATGAAGATGGAAGGCCCCCTCGTACACCAGCCACTGGTTGTCACGCGATTGTCCCTTCAAATTACATCAAGGCCTTGGCAGTGGAGGAAATCAGAGTTCGCAAACTAGCTATCACCACACTTAGAACCCACTTTCACAAGTATCGCATTTCACCAGAGTCGATTCCCGAAGCAATCAAAAATCTCATTAAGGCAGGTCCGTATCAAGGTATTGTGGCAGAACACAAGAGATGGCTAAACACAAATTTCAAATGTAATCCATTTCATTGATGGAATCATGATTCAACACTTCACATTACTTCTTCTCAACCTAGAAATAGATACAACATCTAGTATGAGCTGCTTGACCAAAACGCATGCTTACATTAGCTCACCAGTATATATCCTAGACATAGTTAACCTTAGTTACCACTTCCTAGCCTTAAAGAATGCTACGACATTGTATATAAATTTTAGTCATTACTTACCTCAAATGTCCAAACTGCTTGACTCAATCATATACTTGTCATACTCAGTGATATTCTTGACTAAACTATTTTTCAGATTCCTTTGCTTAGTATTTTGATTACACTAATAATAACACTACACTAGAAACGTACCCTACCTTGATTGCTTGCAATGTTCATAGCATTTTTGATAATTAGGCAAACATTTGAAAAATTTTAATACCTTCATTCAATCTATAATTGATGTACTTGAGTGCATTTCATTTCTCATTACCAATATTCCATTCAACTCACTGTATTATCAATATACTATATTGAAATATAGCCCAATCATTTTGATTATTTTTAACAACCTAATACTACTACATTCCACAAATATAAAGTATGATTCCTTTTATTGTACACTACCTTCATCATTCGATATTCCTAGTATCATAAAAATTTGGCTACACATTTGAAGATCTTAATACGGGTTAGTCTACGATGAATGCGTTTGGGTCTGCTCATTCCTAATTACCAATAATGCATGACACTCGCCTTCCTAAACTTTTAATTTTGTCGACATTCTTAATTTCAAAAATAGAACCTAATCCGCATTGCATCACACCTAACATTTGTATTCTGCATAGAGATTGATTTTTCCCCACCTGTACGTTCACGTACCCCCTATAAATTTTTAGAGGTTTGATTTCGCAGAAACCAGCTATTACAGAACGAACATTGCTTTGCGTCACGCTCTTTTGCGTGACGTATAGTGTAGTAGTTTACAGCCTAGCTTTGGGAGACGCTTTTTGCGTCACGTATGGTGTAGTCTCAGCCTATAGCGTCGTTAAATAAAAACTGACGTGACGCTTTTGTGTATAAATTTTTAGAGGTTTGATTTCGCAGAAACCAGCTATTACAGAACGAACATTGCTTTGCGTCACGCTCTTTTGCGTGACGTATAGTGTAGTAGTTTACAGCCTAGCTTTGGGAGACGCTTTTTGCGTCACGTATAGTGTAGTCTCAGCCTATAGCGTCGTTAAATAAAAACTGACGTGACGCTTTTGTGTATAAATTTTTAGAGGTTTGATTTCGTAGAAACCAGCTATATATAAATAGAACGAACATTGCTTTGCGTGACGATGACGCTCTTGCGTGACGATGACGATGACGCTCTTTTGCGTCATCGTCACGCTCTTTTGGGTGACGTATAGTGTAGTACAGTAGCCTATATCGTCGTTAAATAAAAACTGCCTATATTCAAATTTAACTGTGATGTATAAATTTGAGAAGTCTTTAAAAAGTAATAATAGAAGAAATCAATTTGCGTCGTTGAGATGAAAGCTGCAAACAAAATTTTAATTTTAATTTGTGGATATGTTTGTATATATATATATTTATATATTTATAAATATATCGACAGAATGTCGTCTGAACAATTATAAAATATAAAATATGAGTTAAACCGAATAAATTATGAATTAAACCTTTGTCCGAACCCTTAACTGTCGATCGGCGACCATCGATCTGACGGAGATAATTCTTTTTGGCGAGGATCGAGGGGGGGATCAGTGTTAATGCTGAGAGCTTCGACAATGAAAGTTGATGACATTGTCATGAACGTCAGTTGTATGGGCTGGCCGAGTCCGATGGAAATCAAGTTGCTTCCCACATTTTTTTGGGGGGGAGGGCGAAGCCCCCCCCCACTGTGGTGGCCGTGAGCCGTAGGGGAATCGACAACTTACTATCTATTAATTTTATTCTTTGAAATTGGATCTTTGAAATTGGATCAACTGGGATGTTTGAGCCTCGTAGGTGATTTGGCCTTTTAATTTTGAGGGCGAGATTGGGCTTCCGCGCCCCCGTCGTGGCTCATCCCGTCGCCCACTGCGGGGTTGGCTGAGGCCGGCTCGACGAAGGGGGTTGAGCGACATCAAATTTCAAAATATTTGCTACTATGCTTCAAATAACACTATTGGTTGCAAATACCGAATTTTGATTTGTAGATATTTGGATACTGTGATGTTCAATCTTCTATTTTTTTGGTCGATCTAAGTGTTGACACCTAAGTATCAATGACACATGTCAAAATGATATGAATGCCGCCATTTTGCGGTTATCGTTGACACAATGATATAAGCTTCTTGGTAAATGCATTGGCACTACTTAAACCAAAAGACGGGTCAAGATACAGCTCTTGCAATCTACTTTCAGAAATGGGTTTTGAAGTACTGCTCGTCTATACAATTGTCGTATCTTTTATCCTAAAGGTACAGTAACATAATCATCGATTTGTTCTCCTTTATCATACGGCGTGTAGCTAAATGTTTTGGACTGAATTCTAGTTTCTAAGCCTAGTGACTTGCTTTGATGCCTTATGACCCTTTCTTTGATGGACACTGGCCGTGTGGTTGTTCCGATCACCATATCTCTCATTACATCATGATTGATATTTTGCCGCCTTTCAGGGTTGATAGGAAAGCCACTCAATGTACTAGATGTGTATCCATCTTCGAATTTCATACTATACGACTACGTAATGACATGGAACGGTCGATCGTCAACCTGGAACATTCAATTGTCGACCTGGAACATTCAATTGTCGACCTGGAACATTCAATTGTCGACCTGGCACATTCCATTTTTTATCTGGAACACTGTCATTGGATAATCTGAAATGCCAATCTAAGTGAGAACTTACATCCATGCTCTGCTAAAACACTGCCGGCGTTTTCAAGGTTCGACCCAACTTTTCGACCCTGCCTGTTGACTGCCCAGCTGTTTGATATATATTCTATTTACCTACTTCTATCATGACTTCTTTGGCTATTGATGATGATACCTATGAGGAGAGACAAGAAGAGGCTGAAAAGCATCCTGCCTTAGTCGCAAAGGAAAAAGCTATTCTCTTGACTGAGTTGAAACGCCCGAATCTTGATTCTATTCAGCAGCGAGTTCAAAATTTCACGAACTGGCACAGGTCTGAACTGATATCTACCGCTGAGCACGCTGTGATTCTCGTGACCTCCTTCCAAGGACGAGAACACAAGCTATTGATTGAGGAGCCAAGCCTCCCTAATATCGTCCAGTTACTATTTGACATACCTGATGCGAATATGAGAAGTGACTATGTCGACTTTTTCTATGACGCTCGTTCCGCATCTATCGTAGGAAAAGAAGTGTTAGACGCGAAAAAAGAAGCTGATAAAACTGAAGCGGTCGCTTTGAAAAATGCGGGTGTCGCTAAGCTCTTTGCTGCCTTGCAAGCACAAGGGGTTGACGTTTCTACTCTGAAGACTAGCAACGAATTAACTCTCCCTACTGCTCCTCCTATGACTCAAGTTGTTCCTGGAGTCCCTGCTACTGCACCTCCTAACTTAATCGACATAGTAGGTCCTAATCCGCCCACTAGTGAGCCAGCCGCCTTACAGAACGTGGGGGAGAAACGTTCGCAGCCTGAGGCGAGAAGTTCTCTCGCTGAGACTCTTGGAAGTTTGTTGGGCTCGACGAAAGCACCTCGCAAGTTTTAAGGTAAGTCCCTTCCGCATTTTCAGTTCTTAGCTTCGCATCACGACTCGCATTTTCAGTTTGAATTTTATTCCGCAGCATATTTCTGTTTCGCATCGTGTGTTGTGCTTGGCGTGCAGGTATTGCCTTTTCCTTTATTCCTCTGGGAATTCTGGTTGGCATTCTGATTCCGGTTGCCTTGATTCTGATTGGCTCTGTCATATGGCTTATTGCCACGGCCCTTGTCCTTGTCTTTTCTGGCTGGGCCTCCTGACTGTTCCTTCTGTCCCCTATAGTGAATGGTCTCTGCCTGCTTCGAATGAACTACACAATTCAAATCGAGCAGAACCTGTGTGGTCTGTGCCCACGACAGGTTATTCCTTTCATCCTCTGTCAGAAATCTGAGATGAAACTGTTTCCGAAGGTCTGATTCCATGTTACTGACGAATCTGCCCTTGATCAAGACATCATCCAAATCAACTGATGCTAGAGAAGCCAGTGATGTGAATGTGCGTAGGTAATCTGCAAAAGTCTGGTTACCCTGCTGTAGTGCCATTAGATGCTTTTTGGCAACTGGCCGCTTGTGGGGATTTCCGAACTGCCTGAGGAATGTATTCCTGACATCTTCATACGTGGCATCTGGTGTTTTAGCCACGACCTGAAAATAGTGTCTGTCATTATTCTGAATGAACGTGAGGAAGACTGTGATGAGATCTTTGTCTGGTGCACCTGGATATGTAAACTGAAAATATCTGTCTACTGTATCCATCCAAACCTCCGCATCCTGTCCGATTTTGTACGCCTTCGGTGGATTCATTTTCACCTTAGGAACAATTGCGGCTGGAATTAATGCTGCGGTGGCCTGACCATCATCTGGATCTGTAAATGCAGGCGGGGGATTATGCTCTGAGTAATCCTCATCTGGTTCCTTAGGCTCAGTCTCTGGATCTCTATACCGACTCATGTCTGTCTTCATTCTGCTGATGGCATCGAAATATCCTATCTGATCATACCGGGTCTGAGTGTCAGCATAACCCTTTAACCATGAAGGTATTTTGAATCTGCTGCAATGATCATAAGAACCCAGAATATCAAAGTACCAGTTAGTCGGATCTTGATCTATAGCTGGTATAGCTGCTGGTTCTTCTGCCATCTAAGATAAAACACCACACCAACAAAACCTTCAAAATGGATGTGTGTGTGTGATATATATATATATATATATATTGTACATGTATTATTTTTGTACATTGATATAATGAGGTGAAGTATATATATGGTTCCACCTTCTTCCCCCCTCAAGGAAGTGTGAATTCCACAGGCAGTTGTCAAGTGCCTATTACCTCATTAAGCAGCATGCAATTCCCATAGGAAGCAGCTGTACAGTTATTGGGTTGTTGCCCGATATATTGGTCATGAATGTGCTGATTTCAGCATGACCTAAATGCCAAACACAGAGTGTTTCACTATTATATAGTGGCATTTTAGGGTGTGTAGGGTTACTGTGACCCTTATCACCTACAGTGACATCAGGGTGTTACATAGTATCAGTAACACCTAATCATATCAAATTTAAGCAGTATGAACATTTCCTGAAGGAATTAAAGCAAAACCGCATTTAATATGTCACTGTTTATCATGTGATATCTGGGAGGTACGTTACACCCCCTAGTTTTTGCACACGATTTTAGGGTGTTACGTGGTGTTACAAGTGCTCACAAATTTTTGCATATACCATTGATAGGTAAAAAATTGGATGAGCAAAAAAAATCAGACTCGAATTTTCATTTTGAAATCATGCGTGTGAGATTTTTACCCATTTTCACCACTTTTTGACATATATGTCAGTGTGTGTGTGAGCACTAGGTGTATACTACAATGTATACAGCTTGTTACACCTCTGTAATATATCCCACCTGAATACATGAAATGGAATTTGACATTTTTCATGTTGGTTTGTGAAGATATACATATGGTCAATTTTTGGTACATTGGGTTTTGCTGATTAAGACCCATGAAAAGTGGACCAAACCCCAATGATATATATATACGTGTATCAACTTTAAGTGCAGTCACTTAAGTGATAACTTGTCAGTAACCTATCATCTACTTGGGCATATGGCGGTGCACTGAAAGAGTATCAAGTGATATCTTCAGATTCCAAGTAGATTAGAACAAAGCTTGATAAATGAATCAAAGCAGTGTTACACACACACACACACACACACACATGTGTGTGTGTTGTCTATAATATCCTCTATCAAATGTCAATATGATTACTGATCTGAGAGAGTTATATGCATTTGAACTGATCAATACTGTATCAATTGTCAGAATGCAATGTAGAAGTTGGTGTTGCTCCAGCGATAGTAAAGGTATGGACAGTGTTCAGCAGTTACCAGCTGCATTTTGAACACCGTATACTGCCTTCGGGTCTGGAGATATTCTCCATCCAGCCCTACAGCATGTGGTTTTATCCTGTTTACCATAACTATCGCCATCACTGACATCCAACACGCACATGTGTTTGTTGGATGGTATCTACATTATCATAGACATGGTTGATATTATAGTTGATCATTTCACTTAATGAATCAGTGAATGTCAACATAGTGTCAGTGATTGTGCATTATGCAGGTACTTGCTGATTTAGTACATTTAAGCAAATTGATTTATCATATAAGATGATCTGTATACCACTGGACAGCATGTAGCTAATATGATATATATATCAATTTGGTTAGTAAGTTGTAATCCTGCATATCTCATCATGATGAATGACGAGTTGATTGATATATTTCACAAATGGCTCCGGTGAGTATTCCTTTCTTTGATCAACAGTAGAACGATATTCCATCCCAAATTCTACGTCAGGAAATACTGAGCTAATTGCTGTCTTTATGATCAAGATTGGCACCTTATACCAAGTGGGTTCATTTATAGCTTACACTTGCACAGCAGGTATGCTATGTGATATATTGATGCAACATCTGGTATGTGTGTAAGATGTGCATATCTACAGTGTAACATAGTTGTATTGCTTATTCAACCCCCGGTTCCATAGGGTACAAGCCTATGGTCGGTTAGGCGCGGACAGACAGTCACCAAGTCGATCGATAGAACTATATGGTGATTTAAAGATAAGTCCTTACTTTTTAAATTTGCAATACTTCCATGATACACTGTTAATATATGCCTATGTATGCCAACTGTTATCGTGATCAAGTTGGATGTATACATGTGTGCATATATGTCAAACATTTATGACCAAACTGATAAGTGATAATTATAACATTATGAATGGTAATATGTCGCAGTATAGCATGGTGGTATTGTGCTGCATGGTGTATACTGCATGTATGGTGTATGCTGCATGGTACAATATACATATGACTGCACAGCATCAATGTTCATCTGATGTTATATTATGCGTCCGACTGCAAACATTGTATGTACATTTGCCAGTATTCGAACAAACATCATTTTTGTATGCTATGTGCGCGCGTCACAGATATTGAATAGCGCGCTGCATGTTGATGTATACGAATCATGCGCCTTCATCGCGCGTCCCCTGAGCATGATGAAATCATAGCAGGTGCGCATCTCCTGACGAGCTAAATCATCGTATATGCGCGTCGATGAGCGATTTTTGCAAATCATTTGCAATAACGAAATTTTTATGTGCGTGCGCTGCATTGAACAATTAGTGCGGAAAGCGATCATCGTTGTCGCCGATGTATGTCGCTGCGGATAGCGAACATCGCTGTCGCCGGTATGTGTCGCATGGTACGAATGCCATCGCGCGTACGGATCATACATAATACTGATGATGATTTTTCATTCGCGCGTCCGTATGTCGCATATCGTACCAACCCTGCGAATGATAACAGCATGTATGTGCGATCCGTATATAGTGCGCACACCTTGTCGCTGTTATTTTCTGACGATGTTTCTGCGAGCGATATCAGATGCGAATGCGTTCGCGATGGTGATTCCTTGCGCACTCCGTTTGCTGTTGATTTTGCAGCGGATGTTATTATTCGATATATGATCGTATATGTGCGATCGCTGTCGCTTGTATGTATGCGCGAACCTGTCACACACACACGATATACAATATACGATATATCTACTGTTGCACACACTTGTATGTCCTCGTTCGTCGCGTGGACGGAGAATGACCACTGTCAAGGTTGTTATTCAACTTTTCAGACTATGCGGCTGCTATTGAACAGTAGCAACTCGCAACAAGTATTTGGTGGGTATGAGTGCAGTCTAGTATCCAGAATCCCCTGCTTGAGCTCAATACTCTCTCTTATACCTCAATGTCCTCACACCTCATAGGCGTTACCACCATCGGGTTGTGAACCCGAGAACATTGGGTGAACTAACAGTATCGGCTGATCGAATTAGCCTGTTGATACCCGCATGGTGTTCAATTCATGCTTGAAGCGAAGACGCGTCCTTATTAGTTTGTTCTTCAAGAACTTGTCTTGCTTCATCATCGAGATTCCGTACTCGGCCTCTCGATGACAGATGTCACTCATGGTGAGTGGATGATAGATATTATGACTGTACATGTCATAGTCGACCGTACTGACAATACTCGACGACTGTATGTCATTATAACATATGACATGACATGACATGACATGACATGACATGACATGACATGGCATGACATGACATGACATGACATGACATGACATGACATGACATGACATGACATGACATGACATGACATGACATGACATGACATGACATGACATGACATGACATGACATGACATGACATGACATGACATGACATGTATGACAGGTATGACACGTATGACACATATGTCATCGGTCATATCCCTGACAGGAAAT
>LGRX02032799.1:0-51271 GCA_001247695.2 Cymbomonas tetramitiformis
CCATGTTACAATCACTGACATCCACCGCAACATACATTTTAGCTAGCATAGACAGTGTAATGGCTTCCGCGCCACATCATTACCCAACAGTCTCTTCAGACCTCTCAGAGTCTGTGCTAATCTGTAGCGGTGGCTAACCGGCACTCAGCTCTCCGAGCATTCTAGGTGTAGCCTTCTAATAATAGCCGTGTAGGCTTACATTGTTGCAACCTTGCAAGTCTTCGACTGGAAGACATAAAACCTTGCTAGGTCATCATCTGACACCGGAACTACCGGTCCTTCTCCGAAGGTTATGTTCAAATTGGAGTGCAACAAAATTTTTGTGGTTTCAGACTTTCAGAATCCGTGACTCCTGCTGCAGTAGAGCCAAATGACACATGTAGCTCCGTGACACAAACAGGATGTACAAGTAGCCACGAAGCGACACGCCTGTTCAGCTCTGTTCCTTTTGCTCTTGCAAACAGGAACTTCACGGGTCCCTACGGTACTCTGTGAGGCACACTGCAAATCCGATTTTGTAAGAATTTCTTCACCTGTTTCACCTGTAAACAGTAGAGTAGGTAGTGACTAGACCACTTGGTTGTACGACGGCGATCGAACGACGACAGGAGATCTGACAGCGAAGTCGCGGGGACGGCGTTACGACTTCAAACGACGGCTTCACATCGGCTACGGCAGTACGATTGACTTCACTGTGACTCCTTTGAGGGAGAGGAATGGCTGGAACTGCGAAGGGCAAGTCTACAGAGGATTTCCCTCCCCTCCCGGGGAAGCCAGACATCGGGCAGGCTTCCCCTTCCCCGGCAGCACAGTCCACTCAGGACGTGCTGATGCAACAAATTCTGATCATGCAGAAGCAGCAAGGGGAGCTGCTTGAGATGCAGAGGCAGCAGGCAGAGGAGCATCGCCTGCTGCGTGACGAGCTTCAACGACAAGCACAGATCAACGTGGAGTTGGAGGCGAAGGTGGCAGCGAAGCCTGGGATTTCTGACCCGGACACCGTAGCCAAGACCGCCGAACAACTTCTGGAGAGAAGGAAGAAGCTGGACTACGTGCCAGCAGCCTCAATCAACCCGTTCCCACCGCGGCCGGCTACACTGACATCGAGGATGCCGCAGTTGTACGACCTGCACGGCAGCAAGACGTACGACGCGCTCTCCAAGAAGTCCAACTCTTCAATGAAGTACGAGTGCATGGTTCTGGCTCCAGCGCTGTCTTATTTGCACGACGTGGTGAGCGAATGCAACGAGACGTTGGACGTGAACGAGGACTGCGGATTGTCGAAGAGCGATTGGCAGAAACGTTTCCACGCAGTTACCAACTCGGTGCACGGCGTGTACGCGTTGCTGTGCAACAGGTGGACGATGCTGGAACTGCGCGGGCAGCTGGAGCAAGAGCCTGGTTCTTCACAGCGGGGAGGATCGGACGCTCTACGTGCAAAGCTGCAGTTCGTGGAGGACAGAGTCTACCAGGCAGCAGACGGCGTGGTGGCGGATGAGGTGTTGCAGCAGTGGCTGAACGACTTCGACAAGAACCGCGGCAAGGCGATGCTGAGCATGACGGCGAAGAACGCAGCGAACGCGGAAACGCGGGTGGTGAATCCGCGGGACCGAGACCTGCGCTGGAAGGACCGTAAGAAGAACGAGGAGAAGGACGGTAAGAAGCCTACCGAAAAAGGCGGCATAAAACTGACAGAGGCTCTCCGGCCCTTCAGCCACAACACACCATGCGTCATGGGCACAACCTTGCCTCTCAACTTCCATGGAAAAGCCGGGCTTTCCGGCTCCGCCGGTACTGGTACTTTCCAAAACCAGTTCCGCACTAATTTCTTGGGGCACAACAAGCCACCAGTTGCCTTCATGGCTACCACATGAGTCCTCTCATGGAACTGCCTAACCTTGGAGAACACCAGTCTCACCTAGACTGTCTCCTTTCTTACAACCAAATCTTTCCTGATTACCACCCCGCTTACATTGAAGGAATCAACCTTGCCCACACGAACATTGTCTTTCCAAAGCAAGCACCATAAAGCAGTCAACACAACTGCCCGCAAAGTCACCACTTTACAGTCACTGGAATCTGGTCTAACAATCCTTTTTTCTAGCATAAACACTACAATAGCCAACTTTTCTTTTCTTCAAGCTGCCACCAAGCAATCTCCTCCGACCCCTCTGAGTCTGAGCTACTCAGTAGCGGTGGTTAAATGGCACCCAAATCTAAGAGCATTCAAGGTGCAACCTTCGAACTCCGGCTGTATAAGCCTTCGAAGTCGAAAACTTTTTGAATTGGTAGACTCGGAGCCCGAAGTTCTCGCAGAATGATGTGAAGTGAACTGTCGCAGCTTATTTCAAAAGCTCCGAGAGTCTCTTCATCTTCACGGGCTCCGCCCAGGCGACACTGCGCCTTGCATGGTGCACATCTGTGCTGCATGCTCCGCATGAACACAGATCTCGCTCAACCAATCAGAAAGCACATCTGTGTTCCGGCTCTGCCCGAACACCGATCTGACCCGACTGTCACGGTTCCCCCGTGACACCGTAGCCAATCAAACAAGAGAGAAGTCGACCTCGCGGATTCCTCGCGGCTCTGCCTTAAGAAATCCTCGGAAAAAATCCGCAAAAAATTCACATGTCCTCGTCGAGCCTCGGGCTCATTTTTTGCAAGCAGAAATTTCTCCCCCGTACTTCCAAAATAATTTAGAAATAAATTTCTCAATTATTTACACGCGCCGGTGGACGCGCGTTGATGTGGAGCCAGCGCCGGTGGACGCGCGTTGATGTGGAGCCAGCCCCGGTGGACGCGCGTTGATGTGGAGCCAGCGCCGGTGGACGCGCGTTGATGTGGAGCCAGCGCCGGTGGACGCGCGTTGATGCGGAGCCAACGCCGGCGGACGCGCGTTGATGTGGAGCCAGCGCCGGCGGACGCGCGTTGATGTGGAGCCAGCGCCGGCGGACGCGCGATGATGTGGAGCCAGCGCCGGCTGACGCGCGTTGATGTGGAGCCAGCGCCGGCGGACGCGCGTTGATGTGGAGCCAGCGCCGGTGGACGCGCGATGATGTGGAGCCAGCGCCGGCGGACGCGCATTGAAGTGGAGCCAGCGCTGGCGGACGCGCGTTGATGTGGAGCCAGCGCCGGCGGACGCGCGTTGATGTGGAGCCAGCGCCGGCGGACGCGCGTTGATGTGGAGCCAGCGCCGGCGGACGCGCGTTGATGTGGAGCCAGCGCCGGCGCCGGCGGACGCGCGTTGATGTGGAGCCAGCGCCGGCGGACGCGCGTTGATGTGGAGCCAGCGCCGGCTGACGCGCGTTGATGTGGAGCCAGCGCCGGCGGACGCGCGTTGATGTGGAGCCAGCGCCGGTGGACGCGCGATGATGTGGAGCCAGCGCCGGCGGACGCGCATTGAAGTGGAGCCAGCGCTGGCGGACGCGCGTTGATGTGGAGCCAGCGCCGGCGGACGCGCGTTGATGTGGAGCCAGCGCCGGCGGACGCGCGTTGATGTGGAGCCAGCGCCGGCGGACGCGCGTTGATGTGGAGCCAGCGCCGGCGGACGCGCGTTGATGTGGAGCCAGCGCCGGCGGACGCGCGTTGATGTGGAGCCAGCGCCGGCGGACGCGCGTTGATGTGGAGCCAGCGCCGGCGGACGCGCGTTGATGTGGAGCCAGCGCCGGCGGACGCGCGTTGATGTGGAGCCAGCGACGCTGGACGCGCGTTGATGTGGAGCCAGCGCCGGCGGACGCGCGTTGATGTGGAGCCAGCGCCGGCGGACGCGCGTTGATGTGGAGCCAGCGCCGGCGGACGCGCGTTGATGTGGAGCCAGCGCCGGCAGACGCGCGTTGATGTGGAGCCAGCGCCGGCGGACGCGCGTTGATGTGGAGCCAGCGCCGGCGGACGCGCGTTGATGTGGAGCCAGCGCCTGTGGACATTTGGCCTCGGTGTACGGCAAGTGGCTCTCTTATGAGCAGTTAAAAAGGCGTAGGTCAACGGGGTGCGGATGCACATACAGGCTCTGGTTGCCACCTTTCTAGTCGCACTACTAATTCTGGACATCCCATTGACCAAGTCCGCGGTTACCACGTGGCGGTCTACCGACTTAGTCCATCACCGTGAACGTGACGTCGATGCTTCCCATGGAGGGAGCCCTCTGCATAGCTCCGTGAAATTGGCACCCGGCTCGGTACATCTTCACAGCTCCGTGGTACACAAGGAGTCAACAAAGAACCGCTCTCGGAGGCGAGGAGCACCGCCCGTGGTGCCGGCTGCCCGCGTGGATCCTTCAGCTGCGGACGCCATTTTGCGGGACATGTATGCTAGCCAGCAGCTGGAGGACCTGAATGACAAGCCGCCACCACCCCCCTCCCCCATGTTAACACCAGCACAGATGGTGGTGAACTCGTTGTTGGCAACCACGGAAATCCCGGCCTCAGGCACGCCCCATCTACCAACCTCCAGAGCTGCCCACTTCTTTGCTTTACCACTCCCTCATTCCCCATCATCCCCATGTATGAGAACGGCTGCCCCCCCCGTCCTACCATTTCTCAAATCTGCTGCCGCCTTGTCATCCCCCTCGATGCTCATTGCCCCAAACCATCGTCGTGTTCCTCCACACTGCCCCTGATCCCCACCCCTCACTGCCCTCTTACTACCGAAGGGTCCCTTGCTCCTCCCCCTGCCCCGAGCCCCACCCCCACCGCCCCTACAAGGGTTTCCTTGCTCCTCCACACGCCCGATCCCCACCTTCCCTCTTACCACCGAAGGGTCCCTTGCTCCTCCACACTGCCCCTGATCCCCACCCCACTGCCCTCTTACCAGCCGAAGGGTCCCTTGCTCCCAATGGTCTGTTGTTTATTTATCTGACTGTAACGCTGAACCTTGCTTTGAGGGTCATGTTGCAATGCTACAGAGCTGTCATCGTCGTCTGACGACATGTCCAATGCAAAGGCCGCACTGGATAAGGCCATGGCCATTACCTACGTGAACTCGCTAATGTCGGAGAAGGCGGTCCGAGATGCGAAGGCTCAGAGCGCACAAGTCGAGGAGCAGGTGTTGGCCACAATGTTGCGTGTGATTCATTTCCGGTAGCGCTGGCAAGTCGTTTCAAAGAAATACTTTTGGTCCCATCAGGGCAGAGCAGAATCTGTCTCTTCCACCATCGTCAAAATCGTAATGGATACCGTCTCTGCGGCTGTCTGCTGCGCTACTTGCAATATGCTTCAGAACCAGGGTGCCTTACAGCCAACACCCTGTAAGCCATGTCTATTTCTTTTTTGCTTTTCCACATCATAGCCGTCGCTGGCTCTAGAGTTGCCTCGGAACTACGATCTATTTCACGGCATTAAGGTGGGATGTTGCTCTGAGATTCAGAGGGGGCGGGAGTCAGCTGCACGATGCATCGAGCCTGAGGGGTCGCATGAGGGGCATGCGTTCTCTGTATCCGCCGGATGTGGACTTGGGCTGCCCCAAAGGTTGTGCCCTAGATGGGTTGCACGCGCTGCCTCCCTATCTTACAACGCACCAAAATACCTCTTACACCTACCATGGCATTTTCCCTTTGCTCTTGAGAGAGCTCTTTTGACCGCATGCTTTGTTTTGCAGTATCATCGCCACAAGGTGAGAAGCGAGTACCTGTCCAAGCTCACCAATGAGATGACATCAAGGCTTAGACATTCAGCCGATGGAGAGCTTGGCAACCAAAATGGAACGGAAACGACCGCTGATACATCGCCACTGTCAGATACCACCACTATGCCAGACAGCGTCACTAATGATGATGCTATCGAAGATAATGAGACCCTCTCCGGTGCTGCCAGCAAGCATCAGAGCAACTTGCACAATGCTGTCTTAGTGTTGGCGCTCATAGTCATGTTCGGTGCATGTTGACGTTTGAGCACAAGTCTTTCTGGGGTCTCCGAGGTGTTTCACGTCATTCACACGTGCTGCTTGGTACTTGGACGAACAACAAACCTACAAAGAATTCATGAAGACGATTATGTAGATAATCCTAGTTGTACGATGGTTGGTGCTGTAAATACACCGTGTTCATAAGATGGTTGGTGCCGTAAATATACCAAGGTATGGTATTGGATGTGCTGATATTCTAATTTATCGATAAATCAGAATGTCAGTATCAATCGATGACCAAAATTTTGATATCAAAATTATTGGTATCGATCGATTGACGATCACGACATATCAATATCAATCGATCGACCCCTCGGAATATCGGTATCGATTGATTGATAGTGATGGCATATCAATATCGACTGATTAATGCCGTCGATTTGACTTGGTTTTGGTAGATCAGAATATCACAAACCGATTTGTGACAATGCCCAATATGGGGCTTCATAGGCCCTTAGAGACGATCGCGAGTCCTGATTAAGGGGGGCAATCAACCCCCCCCCCCCGAGCAAAGTCTCCGTGCCCTTGATGTTTGTTCGTTTCAGCGCGAGAAGCAAATTGATACCTAAGCTGCAATATGCAAACAATATCCCTACATAGAGATAAACTTACGGACGTGCATACAAATACCGGCCCGGATATTCTTAGTTTTTTGGATGTTTAGGATACACTTAAAATTTCACCCCGGAGCACATATTCTTAGGCTTTTTGGCCAAATATTCCGGTCCTATATTCGTATAGTAAAGGTATTCTTCTGTGAAAGCTTTGACTGTAGGAACAACATATTTTTGTGCGAGTAAGATCCGTCCAGCATAAGGATGCTGGACGGTTACTGTGAGGAGGGGGTAATGGGCGTGATTCGAGCCACCATCTCGACTCACGCCCAGCAGGGACGCATATTGCACAGCGTAAACATATCACGCATATCATATAAGCATAAGGAAAACAAACTGAGCATCTGGCAGTGCAATGTCACCTCTAGCGGAAACGCGGATGTCAACCGCGTCCACGAAGTTTCCGCTAGGGTTTTCCCCTCAACCGCGCACTCGCTTGCAAGCGAGCATGCACATCGGGTGAGGGAAGCGTTAGGAAAATAGTTTTTTGTAAATATATTTCATCTTTCCAAAATAAATTGTACAGGCTGAATGGTCAGCCACACATTTCGCTGTGGGCTGACGCGTTCAAGTGGGTATAGCGCGCTGAATTTCAGGTTTTTGAACTCATATTCAACAAATTACAATAGAGCATGAGAATCGTTGAAAGCGACATCCATTGCAAAAAGCGACAAGACGTAGGCGTCTCCGTCTCCAGAACAGGTGAGAACATGGCATGCCAGCCGAGCGAGTGTCTTCTGTCTATCGTATGTCTCGCGTCTGGATCACTCTGGATTGGTCAGTGTCATGCAGACGAGGTCGTTCGAGAAAGGGGGTTTGGGAAATTTTCAAAGTGTCGTATATTCGTGAAAGGCGGAAAGGATTTTTGAGGAGCAGATATATTCCAGAATTACGAACTCGAATTTGTATTCTAGGATTGTCACTGTTCTATTCTACAATGATAAGAATTCGCTGATGGAGTAGGTTGGACGAGCTAGAAAAAATGCAGCTGTTGAGATATAGCGTGTTTATGCCATTTGGACCTGCAAATTCTTGGTTCTCTAATGTCCAGCGTTTGGTATACATTTGAAATTGTATCTTATGGTCCTCTTCCATCGATTTCTTGAGCGCTAGTTCTGAGGGCGAGGACTCTTCAGGGAACCATAGTAACCAAACGTTTTTATCTGGATTTTCCTTCCGCAAAGTAGCAAGTATTGTCATTGGAATTGATTGAACTAGGATGGGTGTGAATAAAGGTGCGTCGATGAAGTGTCGAGCGGGAAAATGAATTTGGAAGAGAGGGGAATAGGTTTCATACCTCAATGGTCGTCGTGGTACCGCTCAACTTCGTTTAACCAATTTAATCAGGCAATCGCAATGAAAGCGGAGGCATGTCACCCGGCCCATAAATGACATCGGTTCCACAACAACATATGTCGCCCATACTTTTGGAGAATATACTTTATTTACAACTGTCATATCAAGATATACTATACGTGTTTCATCAGCGTACTTCTGCACTGAGACAATAGGTTATTAAGACTATCAACAAATATTGACCTAGGTGCTGGCACCATGTCCTAGCAGGGAAATCATCATTGCCTAGCAAGCTTTACTATTTACGTTTCTTGTTCTGCTCGGATTCCGGTTGTGCCGCTTTCCGCTTAGGGATTCGGGGCATAGGCCCCGCCTTGGCGGCCGTGGCGGCCGTGGTGGCCTCGGTCGCCTGTTTCTTGGCGGCAATGGCGTCCTCGGCCTGCTGTTTCTTGGCGGCCTTGTCGGCATCTGCCTTCTGTTTCTTGGCCTCGGCCTCCCGTTTCTTGGCGGCCTTGTCGGCCTCGGCCTCCTATTTCTTGGTGGCCTTGACGGCCTCGGCCTCCTGCTTCTTGGCGGCCTTGTCGGCCTCGGCCTCCTGTTTCTTGGTGGCCTTGACGGCCTCCTCCTGTTGCTTGCTTGGCGGCCTTCTCGGCATCTGCCTTCTGTTTCTTGGCGGCCTTGTCGGCCTCGGCCTCCTGCTGCTTGGCGGCCTTTTCCGTTTCCCTTATTTCGACCGCCGTCTTTGTAGGAGTCTCCACTCTTGCTTTTCTCTTCTTTACGGTTTCGGACTTATTCTATCTACACTTATTAAACGACCGCACGAGGTATGGTTACGATTGGTCAACTATCGGACTTCGGTTTCGTAAATCCTTCTAGTTATGCTTTTGCTTTCAGTGCATGCTTTCAATACACAATATACAGCAGTTACGGCTCTTTACTTTTATGTTACAATTCTCAGTTCAGTTCTCATCTCCGAAACGGGTTACACTTAGAGTTCTTATACATTCAGGAACTCTTTCCATAACTCAACTGTACTGAGTACTCCGTACAACAGGCTAGGCACCTCACATCAACATCATTCTGATCGGTCCTACTGTACTCCGTACTGAGTACTCTTGCGTTTTGTACTTAGCCGTTTTTCTTGCGCTTGTGCTTGCCTCCTAGCACAACTCCCCCCCCCTTAGGGAAGGTCACGTCCACGCTGACCACGTCGGACCAGTAAAGTTTTTATACAGATCTTCTACTGTTGCTCAGGATGATTATACAGGTCTCAGCCGCCTGTTGTCTGGGATGACATTACACTTCCCAAGACACACCGCGATAAGGAGATCAACCTCTTAAGCACAAGGGTCGGCCTCCCACCGGTCTGCCATCTGCACTACCAGGCTCCCCCAAGGCTCGAGGTTTCACATCCATTACCACGCTCAAGGTTTCAAACCTTCCAACACGGTACACTTACAGGTGATGACAATAGTTTTGCCAATTACCTGACAGTTCTCGGGATGCCGGCCCGGAGGAAAGGTTTTAAACCCTCACCGCCTCCTCGGAATGCGTAGAGCTTTTACCCAGATCTCCAACTGCTGCCCGGTCGTGCCATGTCCGGAGCCAATGCTCTCGTGAAATGGATTATACAGATTTCCACATGTTGCCTGGTCGCACCGAGGCTAGAGCCACTGCTCGGTTGGATAGATTATCCAGGTTCTCACCTGCTGCCTGGTCATACCGAGGCTAGAGCCACTGCTCAAATGGATTATACAGATTTCCACCTGTTGCCTGGCTGTGCCGAGGCTAGAGCCACTGCTCTCTCGGATGGATTACCCAGGTTCTCACCTGCCGCCTGGTCTCGCCAAGGCTGGAGCCACCGCTCTTCCCGACGCTCCCCAACGCTCTCAATCGCTAAGACCACTCGCGTCAGATTCCCATCCGCCCTCAGGTATGATCGTCACCTCAGCTCGCACTCCCGCTAACGCTATCGGTTCCGGTCAAACTCGGGCGGGTCACTCTCAACAACAGCTGACTGGACTAAAACGCTCATCTCGCTCAGATCCTCCCTGACAAGCAGTTCAGACAGGAACGCATGCACCTCTTCATGTAGGGTCAGGTTGTGGAAAAGCTGTTTTAACAGTGCCGACGGAATCCCATACAAATTCTCTCGCGCTCCCATGCCCTTCGCAAACACACCTCCGGCTCTCATCGCGCGCCCTCCTTGCGCTACCTTCTCGTGCCTACCGTTCTGCCGGAAGAATTCGCAAGGCGTGTCGGAATCGCACACTCGCAGGGGTGTGCGCAACGGAACGTTGGTCCAGATGTGCGTGGGCTTCCTGTATGCGGTCCCGTATTTACAGTACGTGACGAGGTGCGGAGCTGGTAGATTGCTCATGCATCGACGCGTGTGCAAACCGTGGGGCTCTCTTCCCTTCGGGTTCTCAATGAAGTATGCTTCGGGCCTCAAGTACCGGATGATCTCCAATGTCCTACGAACTCGCCTGTCCGCAGCGCGCAAATCTCGGATGCCTACCGTCTTCGCCTGGCTGTACTCTGTACAAGGTGGGCTAGCCCAGACTACGTCGAAGTGTCCTGGTCTGAACTGTCGGTAGTCCCATCGCATGATATCCTCGCAATGTGTGGGGCCCCACTTGGGCTGAATGTCTACGGCAACTACTTCGCTGTTGGGAAATTGCTTAGTAAACTGCCTCTCGACTGACCCGGTCCCACAAAACAATACGAGAATTTTAGACTGGCCGACTGGCTCCTTCTCAAGTGCTGCGGCTCCGTTGACTGGCGGCAGGGTGCTCTGAGCAGATACTCTCGCGAAAGTTCCTACTTCCTCATCAAACCTCTCCTCTGGCACCCATGGCATTGCTCCGTCTACCTTGAGCTCCTCCGAGAGCGTGGTCCATATTGCTCCTGCGGATTCGTCGCGCCTCTTACGGACCCTAAGCTTCTCTCGCTCCACTCTCTTAGCCTCGATCCTCTCAAACTCCAACAGCGCCCGGTTGGGAACGCCGGGCCTGCCGGCTCCGTCCCACTCCAGATCCTCTCGGGTCTTCCACTCGTTCTCACTGCGGGGCATTCCTGTCCACTTGACCAGGTACTCCGTCCACCTCCTACCCTGACGCTGGCGCGTACGCGAACGCTCCACCCTCTCGACGTGGGTTTCCTTGCGCCCACTGACGTCCAACGGAGGAGGGGGAATCTCCTTAGCTCTCTCAACAAAGCGGCTACTCGACTCTACCGGCGAAAGCCGGTCCACGGTAAAACACATCGTGCACTTTCCACTGCTTAGGCGTCTGCAACCTATAGGCCGACGGTGCGCCTCTATCGCTCGCGGGAAGGGCCATCTGCCTGTCGCTGTGAAAGACTTCCAGCACCCGAAGGGGCCCGAGGCGCTTCTTAAGCAATTTCTTGTGCAACCCGCGGTCGCCCGGCTGGGTGAGGTACGTGGCGTCCACCCAAACCTCATCGCCTACCGCGTAACTCCTGGACTTGTGACGCGCGTCGTACTGGGCGATCTGCTGCTGCTGAGCTAAGAGCAGCTTTTCCCTAGCGAGCTGCAACTGGCGAACAAATTGGCGGGCTGTGTCGTGGGCTGTACCCTTTTTCACTGCTGCGCCCCTCCCCCCCTTAGTTCGGCCTCTCCGTGATGCAAGTGCTGCCTCCACGAAGAAGTCCAGCTGAGAGGCCGGAGCGTGACCGTACGTCAGTTCAAAAGGGGTGAAGCCCGTGACGGCGGAACGAGAGTCATTGATGACGTACTCGACCGGGGTACACCACAAGTCCCAATCGTGCTGGTTGACGTCGACATACGCGCGTAACATACGTTCGACCGTGTGGTTTGTGTGCTCTGCCTGCCCATCACCTTGTGGGTGGTATGGCGTGGTAGAGGCAATCTGGACTCCCATCAACCGATGTAGCTCGAGATGCATCTCATCCCTGAAGCGGGAGTCCCGATCACAGACGATCTTCATGGGAGCGCCGTGCAAACGCCACACTTGGTCGAAATACATGCGCGCGATCTGTGCAGCCGAGCTGTCAGCGTAAAGCATGGGGACTACGTGCACCATCTTGGACAGCTTGTCCGTGATGGCGCGATCCACAATCCCTTTTTCCTTCAAACCTTCGCCCCTACTCTCCGCAAATGACACGCCCCTTCCACGTCACTGTAGCCGGACTCGGAGCTGTCCGAAACCAACCCTCCCGGCCCCTCAGACTCCTCTGCTCCGTCCGGCGCCGTTGCGCTGGGACGCACGCTGACTTCACTATCCTCGGACCCGGAAGAGGGTTCTGACGCTAGGCCTGCTACAACATCGTTGGGGGAATCCTCGTCGGAGTCTCCCCCCCCTTGTTGCAAGCCAACGCGCCAAAAGTCCCATCGGGGCCGAGGTAGACAACGAAAGCTTGCTCCTCTCTGTTTCGGAGGGCCCGCAGGTCCCGACGAGCTCGACGTTGGCTCAAAATGACTCCCTGCACCAGTGCCATTGCCGTGTCCTTGGACCGACTGGGGTCCGGGGACCCCGGCGAACAGCCGGTGATGACGACCTCTTCCCTGCCCTTGGTGAACCGGACCGAACCCCAATTCTTATAATCCAGTGTAACCGGGGAAAGGTTTGCCAGCCAAGGACCTCCTAGGATGACATCCACCTTGAGGTCGAGGGGCATTACCCGAAGCTCAACCTGCTGGCCGTATGACCCCTTTGACGTCTCAGCAAGGAGCTTGGGCCTGATGCAGGAATTAGCATCATACGTGGTGCCGTCAGCCACTCGAACCCGCATGGCTTGCTCGTGGCGCACCGGCTTGATGCCGGTGAGCTTCTGCAGTGTACTCTTTGCGATAATATTGGTGGACGCTCCCGAATCCACCAACACCTTGACTCTGACGCCCGCAATCCAGGCCCAAAACAGCAACAACGTCGGTGTGCGACTGTGCCTGTCGAAACTCCTCGGGCGCGCTCCCATCGAGGACACCGCTGCCAGGGACTCACACCAGCTCGGACTGATATCGCCGTCCTGCATTATGCAGTCCAGGCGGGTGACTTGCGTTTCCGCGTCGGAGTCACAGTCCGGGAGGCAGTAAGTACATGCGTCAGCTAGCAGGCCGATGGCGACTGCCTTCTGGACTGCACTGCGCTCCAGGAAGTCTGGGGGGGGAACCGCGACTTGAACTGATGCTGCAGCCAATTTAGCCGCTATGTGCTTTCTGACTTGCTCGTCCCGGTGCATCAGCTCATTGTCTTGCTGCAGTTCCCTATTCGCCCTCTCCAACTCCTCCTGCACGAAAGCGTGGAAGTCCGCATGGCGTTCCGTTGAGGTAGAAGCCGGGTCCCTATCCTCCAACTCGTATTTGCGTTGCAATCGAGAGGTTCGAAGCGCCTTGTCTTCAGGAGTCAGCCATGGTCTGCGTTTCGGACCCAAAGCCTGGCGAGCCCTGCTTCTGGTCAACCACGGCCGACTGGGCTTTGAAGTTCTCTCTGGTGGTGAGAGTTCTTCTCCCTCGGCAGGCTTGGGCTTGGCTACGCGAACGAACCGTCCGAACTCCTGATCCAAGATGGCTCGGCGTCGGCGATTGAATTCACGTACCCTGACGAGCCGCTTCAAGCGCTTATCTAACTCTTCCCGATTCAACTGGGGCTTACTAGTTGTGGGTCCAAGCTTCTTGCTCATTCGCCTTTGCCCTGCCCTCCAAAGCGCAAGGGACTTGACCGGTCGGACCTCTGACTCTTCCAGCTCCAGATACCTTTCTAGCGCCCTGATGGCGGAACGCAGGCGAGCACCTGGCTGCTGGGCCTTAAAGGCTTTCCTAACTCTGGGGGGTAAACGCTGAGCCCTGAACTTCCAGTGCCCGCGAACTCTCGCAACATCCGACCCCTGGTTCTCCAAGTGCTGTTGGTAGACTGCCCGTGGCTCAACTGTGTGGCTCGACCGGTTTTTATCCCGGGTGTCCGCACCGGTGATCCAACAGAGCAGCTCCCACGGCTCCTCGGGACGCGGAACCGAGGCGGTTGCTGGGGTTCTGGCGGACTTCCAGAAGTTCGCCTGCTCTCTCTGGATGCGTTGCTCGACCTGTTCCCGCTCAGGAGGCTCTGGGCTTCCCGTGCGGGTGGCGGCTAGCATGTCCAAATCTTCCTGTTCACACTCCCCGACCCGACTCTGGTTCCTGAGGTGGCGCCTGGCGCTGCTACTAAGGTGTCTCCCGCACCTTCTCCACCTATCACGCAGCACCTGCATCGCTGTGGACGCCGGCGCGGGGCCCTTTTGTCCCCCCGACCCCGCTGTGACGGGGCCCGCGCCCTTTACTGCGGGGAGGACGCCCCGGGCTGGGGAGCGTCCTCCTGGACAAAATCCAATCCGATGGCAGCCAAAGCCTCATCCATCGAATCGTCCCCTATTAACGCCAGGGTGTCCTCCAGGAGGCACTTGGCCCACTCCTTTGGGCGCTGCTTCGCCTGCGGACAGTCGCGAGCGTAATGGTCCATGCTCTTGCACAGACGGCAGCCCTCGTACTCTGGGGAGCCGAGTCGTTGCCCTGTGGGTGTCGGAGTGCTAGCGGATGTCGCCATGGCTAGCAGCTCCTCCGTGACATCTACGTGGGCCAGCAGCTGGACCGAGCGGCTCGTCTTATCCTGGCTCTGCCGTAACTCCCGCTCAGCCTCTATGGCCCAGGTCAGGAGTTCGTGGCGGCCTTTACTGGCCGTCCGGCTCAGGGTCAGGACCGAAGAGCCTTTCCTCTCGGCTATAAGGAAGACTTTCCTCCGTACCTCTGGTATCAACCCCGTAAGGAATATTTCCAGCAGCTCCTCTTCCGGCACCGGAGTGGTGAGCTCGTGGGCAGCCAGCATGCTCACGATGTCGTGAGCAAGGTGCACCCCGTCCCAGAACTCGCGGACCGTGCGAGTCTGTCTGTCCTGACTTTGACGCACGCGACGCAGGAACGGACCGATCGACGCCATCTCCCCCTTGTCGGGCATCACCAGCTGCGCCAAGGGGACCACTATGACGTCCAGGGTGAGGTTCTTACCGTCCCGAGCTTCCTTCAACGCCGAAGAAAGCTCGCGGTACTCGGAGCTTAGTTTGCCGAAGCAGTGTCTGGCCACTTCCGACAGCAGGGAGTGGTCTGACAACACCGTCTCCTCACCCCCGCTCTCTAGTGTGCCCAGACGCACCATCTCCATGGCGTAGCGCACCGGTTCCAGTTCCCGAACCTCCCTGACCTGCCGAACAAATCGGAGGAGCCGACCAAAGACGTGGGACGACCCCTCCACCTCTGTGTGGTATCTGTCCACCGTCTTCTCCATGGCTCTGAGGGCCTCCTTAAGAGCGTGCTGCTCGTCCTTACGACTGTAATGGCTTCGGGACTCCCTGTAACGAGAGGACGAGAAGGTGAACTGGCTGTCGCCATCCCCGTCCTCACCCGGCCCATCGCCGCCAGGATCCTCGCCCGGACCCCCCGGATCTCCTGGCCCTCCAGGGTCACCGCCCCCCGAGCCTCCGGGACCTCCATGACTGCTGACACCGGGCACCTCCGGAAGCTCGTTTGGCTCCGAGTGCTCAGGTTGAGGGACCATCCCCCCCCGTCTCCTGGTGTGTCTGCCGCCGCAGCAAGCGGAGGCGGTGACACAACCGGGAAGTCGTCGAAAGCACCGGGCCACACGTCCGCGGCGCAAAACCCACACACCGGCAGGTACACCTTCTTCAGGAGTGCCACTACACTTTTCCTAGTGCCCACATGACATGTCCACATATGCACCGGACTCTCCTCGTGCCCGCACCCGCAGCGAGCGCAGTTCTCTGCGACGGGCGCCACGGCCTCCGTGAGGCTGTAAATCACCTGAGACCCGAGGACTCTGTCCTCGTCCGAGACCCTTGCCTTCAGGCATTGCCTGATCTGACTGGTAGTGTGCACGCACCCAACGACCTGACCAAGGGAACGATACCTACGGGCGGCGTCGTAAAACAGGTGCTGGGCTTCGATCCCCGGTTTGCCATACTCGACCACGTGTTTCCGGAGGGCGGCGCAGACTCTCACTGGGAGGGAAACAAAGTCCCATGAGTGCGGCGGAAGCGATGCCACGCCCGCGCGTGACTCCTCCGGAGGGCTTTGAACGCCCCGGTTCTCGACGTCACAGGTGACGACGGAAGTCGGCTCTACCAGCTCATGTCCCTCTCGGGAGATGGGCGTCTCCTGAACCGGACTCGACGCTGCCGCTGAGGGCCCTCGAGCGTCTGACTCCACGGGCCCCGAGGGCGAAGCCTGAACCAGGGCGAGCCTTTGGACTTGTGACTCTATGACCGCCTGCAGCCTCTCCTCTAGCTGGGCCTCAGCTGCTGCTCGCCGCTCATCAGCAGCTACCTGCTGAGCGACGCTAGGGAATATCTGCAAGAAATTTCCCCGATCACGAACATCCCCCCAATCGACTTCGAGCAGATCACGTAATTCATGGAAATAGTGAGCCAAAGTTACAGGCATCCAAACATCACCAAACATGCCCGAAAACGTCAAAACTTTTTCTTCCAACGCCCACAAGAAACGTTCTTCGACCCATACCTGCACAAAGTATTCCTCACGCAATTGACGCATTTCCCGAATGTAAGGAAGAACAATCCCAAACAGGACGTAATAGGTATCCACCATTCTTGATAATGCAAAGATGAAGCGGTGTGTCTTCCATGAAGGAATGGAAAATGATCCTCCTAAAGGCCTCAAGCGATTTAAATATTGCCAAGGAGGGCTTGGGCCTCTCAAGGCGAATGCCGCAAACCAATAGGATGAAACCAACAATCACAAGATTGGCCAAGATAAGATTGGCGCGGACAAATGTTGGCCCAAGATTGGCGCGGATTGCGAGTTCTGACAGGATACCGAAGTCCCACAGTTGCTGTCCGACTCCGACTCCGACTAAGGTATAAAAGCTCAATTCATCTTACTTAGCCTTCATTTGTTGCTTTCGCTCACCATCGTGCCACCCCTGCCACCTCCTACCAGAGAGTGAGCGACGCGCCTCTGCAAACTCGTGATGCCTTCAGTGTTAAGGTTTGGTGTGCATCGGAATCGTGCCAGTATCGATGTAGATGCCATTCATCGCCATGAGATGATGCACCGACCATGCCCCGAATGCAATTTGCACCAGTGGACTTTGAGAACGATGGCAAACCGCCCTGCTTCCGATGCTCACAGGCATGATCTGATAATGGCTATGTGGCGCTTTACCCGACGAACTCGGTTTTATCTGTTTTTTGAATTGGTAGCGGCCGGAACGCTATCCCGATCGCGCTGAATATGCATGGGGTGAAGCGTGGATGACTCCGCGATTAATGGTTATTCCAGTCGACGTTGTACGCCTATTGGTCTGGTGTTACCAGAATGACGAAACGACACCTTTCGACGAGTACTACATCAGTTGCGATTGCCTTAGTTGAGCAGGTATAAAAGCTCAATACCTCTTACTTAGCCTTCATTTGCTGCTTTCGCTCACCATCGTGCCACCCCAGCTTGACACTAACAACTAACAGCTGACCACGCTCAGCCCAAAAGCTACCTGAATGCCTCAAGGCAAACTCGTCATGAAATGCGATTATTGTGACCTTCCTGCAAACGTTCGCATATGGTTCAATGCTGGTTCGCATCTTGTTGCGATAAATGAGCATACCGAACATTTCGCGTGTATGCGTTGTTCTTACGAAATATTCATGTGCCAGGAAGCAATGGACGACGAAGACGGAGTATATTGGGAGCTGATAGATTAGTAGACCATTACTTTCCGGCGCCTGAATGAACTAATTCGAGATCTCTTGCCTAGTAGTAACTTACGTACTTTGCAATGTAATAGTAACGCTATGATATGTTGTACGACCAAGCATTGGTTGCTGACTTATGGCTTTTGCGACATATACATATTGTAACACTACTAACACTAGCAAACATTCTACTTGTAATTAAACGAATAGACACCGTTCATGCAACAATACCCGCGCGATGATAGTTGTATAGCCGCGGTTTTTGACGCGGGGCTTGTGTTTATGAACACACCCAATCCAAAAAAGATATCTCTCTCCGTTGATTGCTCGATGATCACTCGAACCACAATAGCAAACCGCATAATGAAGGCATACCGTACCGCATAAACGCATATCGCAACCTAGGTGGCTGCCACGTGTCTGCATTACACTGCGCGTTATGATGACGTGGCAGGTCACCCGTCGTCTATAAACCGAGAATAGTAGCAGAAAAACACCGTCTAAAAACATGCATACTGGTTCACGTATCCCCAATAGTGTGTTCAATCCAGGGCTGCCTGTCGTCGGGCCTCAGACGTTGCCTTCTTTGCCACCGCCGCCGGGGAGAAGGTGCCCTTCGTGTGTGGGAGGAACGGCTTCCACTTGGAGGGCAGGTGCCATTTTGAGGGGACAATCCTCGAGAGGCCCTCGCGAATTGTCTCGAGGACGGAGTAGCGCGCCGCCGTGTCAAACGCCCGCTTGCAGAAAGCAGACGACACGAGGCACACGCCCCTCGGTGCCCATTGCTGACCTGGATGATGTCAAGGACGCGGGAGAGGAGGCGTTCCCGATTGTCCCGCACCATGAAGCCGTAGCCAGCCAAGGTGGTCACCACAAACCTGGTCACAGTGGGCTTGCCCGGATTGTCTAGGGACCTCTTCCAGCCTTCCCGCAGGAGCGTGCCAGCGAGTTCGTCCAGTTCTCCAAGGCCAACCAGCAACTCACGCGCGTAGGCCGCCAGCATCTCAGAGACGAAGCACGGGAACCCAAGGCCGTGCGCCGCATAGAAGCCTTGCCGGGAGATGTGCCGATGCATCTTAAGAGACGAGGCAACCGCGATACCAAACCGCCGGTCCCACTCATGCAGCTCCTCCGGGGGGGTGCGCGCTTCTAGCGGGTTGAAGGTCACAGCGTTTACCACGATGGGCCCAGCCATGGCCCGCATTTACTCCCACTCAAACCTCTGTCCGATGCACCTTGCCACAAAAAGAGCCACAGATGAGTTGAACCGGGGCGCCTGGACGCTGCGCTCCCGGTTGGGCAGCGTCTTGGTGCCCAGAAATTCGCGGGTCTCATTTGCGGACGAGACCGGGACCGACAGGCTCGGGGTTTATTCCGGATTAACTTTGGGGCGAAAACTAGATTAAAAATGATAGTTCCTACTTTCGAATTAAATGACACGTTACATGTCGTCCGCGAATGTCATATAGAGTACCATGCGTCCGCGTATGTCATATATAGAGCGCTCCGTCCGGCACATGGTGTCACACATGGTAAAGCTGCGAACGGATGGTCAAAGGCAAAGGGGAAGGCAAAGGGTTTAAGATTTAGCGGCAGTAGGAATAGTTTTCAGAAGCATATGAAAAGTATTCTAGTGCTTCTGAAAACTATTCCTACTTCTTCTATATCCTAAACCCTTTGCCTTGCCTTTTACTGCTGCACGCGACCGGCAAGCATCTTTGAAACTCGGAAGTTTCAAAGATGCGTTTTGTATTTTGGGTGCACCCTAAAATTACAAAACAGCCGAGCGCTTCCCGTTTGTGCGGGATATTCACATTTATTCCATGGCATATTTCATATGAAATATACACATAAGCACGAAGGCATCGGCCACGCATCTTTGAAACTAACGAGTTTCAAAGATGCGTTTTTTGTCATTTGGGTGCGCATACCCAAATAACAAATCAGCCGAGCGCTTCCCGTTGGCGTGGGGTATCCAACGCTTGAATGTTGAATATTCATTATAATATGAGTTAGCATGCGAGGTTGCAAAGGCATCGGGACAGAATCTACGAAACTGTCCTATGCCTTTGCCTTTGGGTTTGGGTTCGAACGTGACACCCAAACCCAAAGATGCCAAACAGCCGAGGGCTTCCCGTGCGTCCTAGAGCACGAAACTTGGCACAAATACTGCCAAGGGATATATATTTAAGTTACCTGAAGCTCAAGGCTTCAAGTTACTTGTGCGCGAAACGCGCAATTTGTTTCTAAGGCAGATGTTTTGGGTTTGGGTTCGAACCCAAACCCAAAGATGCCAAACAGCCGAGGGCTTCCCGTGCGTCCTAGAGCACGAAGCTTGGCACAAATACTGCCAAGATACATATCTTTAAGTTACTTGAAGCTCAAGGCTTCAAGTTACTTGTGCGCGAAACGCGCAATTTATTTCTATGGCAGATGTTTTGGGTTCGAACCCAAACGCAAAGATGCCAAACAGCCGAGGGCTTCCCGTGCGTCCTAGAGCACGAAGCTTGGCACAAATACTGCCAAGGGATATATCTTTAAGTTACCTGAAGCTCAAGGCTTCAAGTTACTTGTGCGCCCAACGCGCAATTTATTTCTAAGGCAGATGTTTTGGGTTCGGGTTTGGGTTCGAACCCAAACCCAAACCCAAAGATGCCAAGCAGCCGAGGGTTTCCCCTGCGTGTGCATGTGAGTTAATTCATATGAAACATTCCATGGAATACTTGTGAATATCCCGCACAAACGGGAAGCGCTCGGCTGTTTTGTAATTTTAGGGTGCACCCAAAATACAAAACGCATCTTTGAAACTCGGAAGTTTCAAAGATGCTTGCCGGTCGCGTGCAGCAGTAAAAGGCAAGGCAAAGGGTTTAGGATATAGAAGAAGTAGGAATAGTTTTCAGAAGCACTAGAATACTTTCCATATGCTTCTGAAAACTATTCCTACTGCCGCTAAATCTTAAACCCTTTGCCTTCCCCTTTGCCTTTGACCTTCCGTTCGCAGTTTTACCATGTGCACCTCGGAGCGGTGGCACCTCGGATCCGGCGAAATGACGATGACGACCTGTCTCAGGTCTGATGACATGACATCTCGATCGCGCGGAATCAGTTCCCACTTCGTGCCCAATAACGTTTACCCATGCGACTGCGACATGACACACCCAAAATTAATCTAGAATAAGGCACTGTCATTCTTAATCTAGTTTTCGCCCCAAAATTAATCTAGAAATAACCTTTTGCCGGGACCGACACCCTTTCGCCACATCCAGAGCCAGCGTCGTAGTGCCATAAATGAAGCGGGGTCGGGTCTGCGCCACCGTTGATGATGTAGGCAATTGCCTTCGTCCACGCCACCCCAATGCACATCATCGGCAGCACCAAGCCTGTGACGCTCTCCGACTCAGCAGTAGCAGCCGGTGTGCCGTCATCGTAGTTGCTTCCGTCATCGCTGAACGCCACCAGGGCGACCTTCGTGCCATAGGCGGTGACGTAGGCATGGGCCCGGTTTCCGAGGGCCCGCATCGCTGGGTCCTGTGCGTGCTTGGAGACGTTGGGAGAGCCCACCCCACCTTGCATGAGCCCATTATACCCGTCGCGCTCAAAGAAGTCAGTGTCCTCCCATTGAGTAGAGATACAGGCGCGCATCCCAGAGTAGCACTTAGCAGTGAGCTAGCTCAGCCGCCTCAGGCGGGAACCCTTTGGCCACCATAAACGCAATAGCCGTCTCCCGTGGCAGTTTGTCGAACCACTTGACGACCAGTCCACCTGCACAACTCGGAGGGTATTGCCGGTGAACAACGCATCTTCATGAACCATGACGTCGATAGCATGAGCGTGCTGGGTGCCCCTTCCTCTGTCGTACGCCACATTGTGCTCAGAAAGAATGGCTCCTGTAGGGAGAGCGTCGTGCACATCCTCCAGCCGGGCGAAGAGCGTGCCCTCAACCGCCTTGAAGAGCTCCTCCACCATGGAAAGGGGTCTGTGCCCAGGTTTGGGGGTCTTAGGGATACACACTATCCGGACTCTCTTTAAGATAACGGGAATGGGACGCAGCGCGAGCATCGTGTCGATCAGCTCTCTAAAGCATTCCTGAACCTCACGAGGGAAAAAGCGGAGGAAGCTGAGCTTCATCACACTGAGCCCTGGGGCTATGCCCTGTCCACCAGAGATCAAGGTGTTCCATTCGGTGCCCGAGAGTCGCCTAGTCACATCGCCCCATCGGACAGGGGCACCTCCAGCAGCGGGGCCGCCAATGCGGAGCAGCCGGAGGAATTCGCGCTCCCCAGCCTGTGCCTCAGCCAGAAGGTGATCGATGCGCTCCTCCTCGATGCGAACGCTGCGCGTGCCCGCGCCGTCAACGAAGGGGACCACGAAGGAGGGAAGGCGTTGATTCGGATGCTTCGCGTAAATGTCCTCATACATCTGTACGGCTGCGTCCTTCATCTCCGTCGCAGTCTTCGGCTTCACCACACATGTTCTTCCAGCGGAGTCCACCGTCCGAAGTTGGTGGGGGATAATGCCAGGGGTGAGTCGAGGTTTCAATCCAAGCTCCTGCGACAGTCCTGCGATGTCTCTCTTTTCAACCATGCGTCTGCGCACGTCTCGCCGCGCCCCATGAGCCAGCCTCCAGCAGCGGGAGATAGAAGAAGAGGACAACGCGACACGTTTCATCAATCGGGGTTGGAGCTTGCCAAGCCACGCCATGGCAGCTTCGAAGGGTCTTCGGCGGGGGAGGGTTTCCCTTGCCTCAGAGGCAGGTGTTACCTCGCAGCCGGGGTCTCTGGAGAGGGCGTTGGCAAGCAATTTCTCGAGATCTTTAAGACAGCCGTCCTTCTCCACCCCTGCCCCCACCGAGCGAGTCGGCTGAGGAGGAGTTCTTCATGCCAGCGCGCACACGTCTGAGCAGAGATTGTATGTGTCCGCAACTTGACCCGGGTCCAGTCACCAGACGCTCCCCCTTGCGCCGGCCGCTCAAAAGAGGAGACCTTGACACGGCCTGCGCCTCCAAGTTCACCAACCGTTCTGACCACCTGTTTGGTGGCCGCGATCGCAATCGTCTCAATTGCCTGCCGCACCGCATCGCTCCTCTCCCCAGATTGCCTAAGCTTCCCAAGTTTCTCGCACCAAGAGGTCCAGGAGGCAAGCGACCTTCGTTTGCCGGAGGAGATCCGCACCACCTCAGCCACCTCCTTCTCAAAGACTGCCAGGTCCTTGGCAGATCTCAAGGCCTCCTCCGCCAGTTCAAGGAATCGTCTCCACTTCACCACTTCAACAACGTGGCAAGGGGCCTCGACACCGACATCAACTCCCGGAATGTCGAGGAGAGGGATTGCATGGTCGCCCCACATGCCATGGTCTTTGTGGATAGCCGAGACGATTGGGACAAAGCCAGGGTCCGACCACGTGAGGACTTCCCATCAACCCTCACCCTTTCCTTGTTATCCCAGGAGGGACTAGAGCACCAGGAAATTTTCTTGGTCACTTTTGAGAAAGAGTTTCGCCTTCAGAAGTCAGAATTCTAAGAAGTGGCGGTTGAAAAATATTTTCACATCATGGCATGAAAAATATTTTGACATGATCTCTATTCTAGAAAATGCCACTTTTCTATCCGGAAAGTTGTTCTAAGTGTAAGACTAGGAGACTGAGTCAATCCTAGGATTGTCACTTTTGTATTCTAAAAAAAAAACACGCGTCTATAAAATCGCACATATTTTTCTGCAGATGCATATGAGCATTGATGTGCCATATGCTACAATGCCACATGCCTCGCAGATTGAGAATCTGCCTTAGCACAAGAGGCATATGCGTGAGGTCGGTGGCTTTTACCAACAATTAGTGGGTCCCCTGGTGCAAACACGAAAGTTGGATTATTCGTGTATAACATCTCGCGCGCTATTTCCAGCAGTGTGAACTTTTCAAAATTTAATCATGATGCCCGTAAAAATTCCAGTTGCTTTTTGGCATGCTACTCTCCTGTCACATATATATGCTGGGTATGCTAATCGACCAGCATTCGCCAACGCATGCAAGTTTTGCTATCGAGGACCCAACGCACTGCATCCTAATCATTTGCTGCAGGTATGGCATTCATTTGCGAATCAAATCGGCAGCGATTAGGGTGTGGTCGGTGACAGCAATAGTTCAGCTATCTAACACATAGAGAATACATATACATACATCGGATATAGCATACCTGTTCAAATACAATTCCCGTTAAGTACTGTGAAACTAATCGATCACCATGTCAATCCGCGTCAGTACCTGCTTATAAGAATAGCGTCTTCCACCTTCGTGCACTGCTTATGCACAGACTACTTTATTGGTGTTTTCTGGCATATTCTTAGCCTCTATCTCAGCGCCCACCCGCAATAGCGCCTCCACCGTCTCTTTGTGCCCCTCGTGCATTGCCCACTGCATCGGCGTTCTCTGGATCCGGTCCTTTGCCTCCACATCAGCGCCCGTTCGCAGCAGCGCCTCTACTGTCCCTGTCTGGGCCATTCGCACAGCGCGGTGCAAGGGTGTGCTTTCATGCCGATCCCGCGGGTCCTTCATAGCACCCCCACGCAGCAAGGCCTCCGTAGCTGACGTGCTCCCACTACCGGCTGCCGCATGAAGTGGGGTGCAACCGCTCCTGTCCTGCGAGTCCACTTCCGCTCCCGCCCGCAACAGCACCTCCACGATGCCTGCGTGGCCTCGGTATGCCGCGAAGTGCAGCGGGGTGAGGCCACTCTCTGTATGCGCCTCGATTGCTGCCTTGGCCTCCAGCAATGCCCCCACGGCCGCTGTGTGACCTCCACACGCCGCCAGGTGCAATGGAGTGCGCTGCTTCATGTCCCGTGAATCTGCATCCGAACCTGCCTGCAGCAGCACCTCGACGGCCGCCGTGTGCCCATTGTGTGCCGCCACGTGGAGGGGTGTGCGTAAGTCCGCATCACGGATGCCCATGTCCTCCCCTCCCTGTAGCAATCGCTCCACTTCATCCTTGCGGCCGTCACACGCTGCTAGGTGCAGCTGTGATGGTGCCACACGCCCATCAGCGCCTGTGCCCTGATCCTGTGCATCCGCATCAGCAACCTCATGGGCGCTCGCAGGCGCGCTCTCTACGGGCCCCATGCGACCGCTGCGTAACTGGCAGACGGTTTCCACTGGGGTCTTGTTTTTGGAGATTTCTGCCACGTGGAGGGACTCAGCTTGCTTCTCTGCGCCACTCTTTTTTATGGCAGCCTCCTCACCCACGTCATCCTCCTCCGTGGCGGCCTCCTCGGTGCATGCGGACTTCTTTGCCAGTGCGGTGTTTGGGGCCAGCCTGGACCTACCAACATCCCAAACATCCTTTGCGGTGCCCGCCCAATGCCGAGAATTGCGCGCCCTTCCTTGCTGCGGTGTTGCACGCGCCGGAGTCTCCCGGGCCACGCGCTCGAACCCCTTCTGTGCTGCTACACGCACCGAAGTCAGTTGGGCCTTGTGCTCGCCCCCAGTGCACCCCTCCCACACACTTGATTCTGCCCCACCCCCAGTACCACACGCGCTGGAGTCTCCCCGGCGTCGTCAGATGCCTGCATGCAGGCGACTTCGCGCGTCCAGGATCCGGCAACTGCTGAGTGCCCCTCTCGGGGCTTCCGCGCAGCGCTGCATAATGCCATGTGCAGTGGCGTGTGCAGATCGAGGTCCTGGGCAGCCACGTCGGCGCCCGTCCGCAACAGCACCTCAGCCGTCTCCATGTGTCCATTGTGGACGCATACATGCAGCGGCGTGCGCTGCATGGCGTCGCGTGCATCCACGTGACACCCCAACCGCAGGAGCACCTCCACCGTCTCCAAATGTCCACCTGCCGCTGCCACGTGCAATGCTGTCTCGCGCTCCGCGCCCCGCATCTCACGGTCCGCGCCTGCCCACACCAGGGCCTCTGCAGCGGCTGCGCGCCCGCTCAGAGCTGCCAAGTGCAGCGGTGTACGACCCAGTGCATCCCGGACTTCGCTGCAGGCCCCTTCCCGCACTAGCACTTCCACCGCCGCCACATGCCCGTTCGACGCTGCCATATGCAACGGCATCTCACTCTCTGGCCCCCTTGCCTCCATGTCGGCGCCCATCTGTACCAGTGCCTCCATGACCGCTGCGTGCCCTCTCGCGGCTGCTGCGTGCAGTGGCGTTCCGAGTTGCGCATCTCGGGCAAACAGGTCAGCGCCAACCCGCACCAGTGCCTTCGCAGTCTCCACGTGCCCCTCCATAGCCGCCAAGTGTAGTGGCGTATTGCCTCCACCGCTCCGCACTGCTAGGTCCGCGCCGCCCAGCACCAGCGCCTCCACGACTGCTGGGTACCCTGTGGCAGCTGCGACGTGCAGCGGTGTTTGCTGGGACGAGTCCACTGCCTCCCTGTCAGCGCCTGCACGCTCCAGAGCTGCTGCTGTGGCTGCATGCCCGTTCGCCACCGCCACATGAAGGGGCGTTCTGCCCATATCGTCGCGGGCCTCCCTGTCGACGCCAGCCCGCAGAAGCGCCAGCGCGGTTGCCTGGTGACCGTGTGCGGCGGCCACATGAAGGGGGGTATCCCGATCTATGCCCTTCGTGACCTCGACAGTGTCCTCCATCGTTGTCTCGCTCCATGGGACGCCGGCTTGTGCCCCCGCGCACCCTTGCGCCACGTGGCTCCATCGTGGTTGCGGCTGCTCAGCGCCTGCAGCTTCTGATGGGCAGTGGACAGAAGGGGAGCAGGATGGCGCACAGCCTGCCCCATCGTGCCCTCCAAAGGGGGGTGAGCCGGAATCGAAAAAGAGGCGCGGCCAATACGCATCACTTCCGTCCGCTGGGTCCCTTGAGTCCCCTGCGGGTGCAGCCCCGCACGCCCGTCTCCCTCAAGCCTTGTCGAAGCTTCCCGTGGCTCAGCGCGCGCGGTGCTGGGTATCCTCTTTCGAAACTTTCTCTGCAGGCGCGACACAACGGGCTCCCCCCCAGCCGCCCTGCCACTCACGTGCGGACGGCGGGTGCCGACATTCTGGACTCAGCGGCAGCAGGGAATCACCCGGCGCCACGAGCCTTCCTGAAACATGACGCAAATCCGCAAACTGCTGGTGTCCCTTTGCACCCTGTACGTCACCCCGCTCCCCCGCAGCCTTACCATGTGTTTTCGCTCACTCCGCGAACAAGGGAGGGAGGTGCACACGCGCTCGACGGAAATACTGAAAAGGCTCGCGCTGCACCCCAGTTGGCTTTGCCGCGCAAATATGTCCTCTGCGGCTAAAGTAAAGTTGCAAAAGCTTCCCACCCTCAGCATACTAGCCGCCTTTTATCGTCAAGTAGGTCTTGGAGCAAGTGATCTCTCCTTGCTCCCTGCGCCAAAGGTCGGCGACGAGGCACGCGCTTCTCGACACTTGGAGCGCGCGTCACACTGGCTCCATGACCACTGTACTCTTCCTGCTGCCATATCCGCGATGTGCGCGCAGGTCGTCCCCGCACGTGCCGCTTCGGAAGAGCAGGCTCGACGGATGTCGGACGACATACGAACGCTCCAAGGCGAAGATGTTGAGACTTCTAAGACTCCTAGTGGGCTCACCGAAAGCGAGCAGCCTGGACCTAACTCAGCGTTCAGTTTGAAGTGCCGCTGCAGGAGATCTCCTTGGCTCTTGATCTGCATCACCAGCAGCTCCAGCAGCTCTGGAATTGTCGACATTTTCGAATGCAAGGCACCCGGACTTCTGAGCGAGAGAAGCATCTTCGACGCTTCCGCGGCAAAGCAGCTCAGCGCGGGCTCAAGCCCGATACTCGGCGTGGCCATCTCTTCTCAGCGGGCGAGCGTATTATCGGCGGTCAGCACGAAATATGTGAGCGGGAAAGCGACGTCCTGCGCCACACGACAGCGACACAGCCCTCCTTCCTTGCTTGAGCGATCCTAGCCACCGCGTCTCGCTTTCGTGAGGGCAGCGCCCAAGATGGGGGAAGAAGTCGCAACTAAGGCGCCATGGTGCCACAACTCGGCTCTTCACGAAACCAAGCCGGAATCGTTGGGACCCCGAAGGCACACAGACCGCGGGTTGGGCAAATGTGTCGAATTCTAGATCTCAGACATGAACTTGAACTCATCGCAGACAGGCTTGACGGGTTTCGCGAACGGTAGGTTCAGCTGTTGGTTCTTAAAATGCTTCGCAATCGTTTGCACACTCACACAGATCGACAGATCGACAAATTTTGCGAGAAAAAATGAACCAGCTACATCCAGCTACCTCGTCATTTGCCAATTATCAACAGAAATAGGGTGGTGGTGGTCATAGCTCCGTCGCGCGTGAAGTGATCGGAATGGGGCAACCAAGGTATCGAAGCGCATGTGGAAGACCCAACCAATCACCATAATAATATAACATTTACGCTGAGAATGAAGGCGCGGTGCTTTGGACCCTCCCGTCTCCTCTCCTGTATCAATAAGGGAATTGTATCGGTCGATGAATTGCTTATCGATCTATTTTTAAGACTTCACCCAGTGGGGCTCCGCCCCACACCCCCATTACTACGGATAATTTTTAAGTCTTTCCAGTGGGGGGGCTCCGCCCCACACCCCCATTACGGAATATTGTTATGTCTTGATTTACTACGGAACGTTTTTCAACCGTTGTCAACATCGGGTCCTTTACGTAACACATATCCACATCTCAACATTATATTCGATTTCTCCTATACAACACATAACACTTGGAAGTCCGAAGCGAAGCGATACCGATCTATCGATAAATGTGCGCAAAATGGATGTCGATTGAGACTTATATGCCAATATGTACCGATATATCGACATATCATAATATCCGCACCACCGATACAATGCAAGATCGCCGATCACGAATATGCAATTACACAAAAGAATGTCGAAGTAGCCCGAAGGGGGGTACTCTAACACGGTTGTATCACGATTGCCAAAATGAAATTACACATATAGAAATACAACGAATACCACGGCACGAGCGTCTCTAGCGGAGTGTTCCGGTTCCGCGGCGACATGCATGCCACGAATAACCTTGTCACCATGTCGCGATGCTATCTAACTTCTACCAGCACGGTTTGGCGCTCGGGCATCAGTCCGCCCTTGCTCACGACCACGACCGCGGCCACGCCCCGATCGTCCTTTGCCGACCCCGCCATGAGCTGTGGACGTGTTAACTTCATTGGGGCGCCTATTGGCGATATCTCTGTTGCCCTCGGCACCGCCTCGTTGTCCTGGTTTGGCGATGGGGCGGGTCTTGTTTGCAGATTTGCGTGGTTGCGCTTTAGGTGGAGGTCGTTTCCATTCACGAGTTCGCCTATCAAATCCGTCCATCCATCTTTGGAGCTCGGGATCCGGTTTGAATTTCAGCAAATGAGATAAGTCGGGCTTTCCACCATCGGTTCCCGGTAATATACGAATGCAATCCGACTGCTTGACACGCGTCATTCCCACATAAAAAGCTTGAAAGCATAACTTAAAGACGCCCTTCGGTGTCTGGCTGAGATCTAATATTATCTTCTGCACGGTCTGTCCTTGGAATTTGTGAAAGGTCAAGGCGAAAGCCAAATCAACTCCGTGAGCTCGGAAGTATATCTTGCTCTTTTGGGAGGCGCGGTTCACGGTCAAATCATCTAGACGCTTGCCGATCTTAACGGGGAGTACGATACTGCGCGGCCGACTAACATCGCTGGGCACCGCAGATGTCGCGTTTCCCTCGCTAGTAGTTGCTCGAACCTCGGGAGCTAACGTCGCCTGGTCGCACCAATTTGAGGAATCCAAGTGCTCAACGTGAACATTGACAGCGTAAGGCGGCTCGATCCACACCTCTTCTCCCGGACGGGCATTATTGATTTTTGCCGCATCGATGGATTTGCTTGCGTCTTGGAGAATCAAGCTGTGGAATTTGGCAGGCGTGCCGTTCGCTAATCCTCGGGAGGGATTGAGGTCGTTGTTAAGAATAATCCCAGGCGACCCCGCAACAAAAGTGCCGGTCAATTCGGGAAATTCGGAACGGAGCACTTCCTCGTGCCGAGAGTCCAAAAGTGTGGTTGCGATCGGTTTCTTCCAACGAATGACCGGTTGACCACTAAGACGCGCAAAATGTTGTGCCCGCACATCATTGATAGCTTGCCGTTGCCGATTGCCGGTCACAGCCACCGTCGCGAAAAGCCAATCCCGGTCCGTTTGTATGTCCTCGGCAGTTAGCACTCGCAGACGGTCAATGTCGGAATTCTGGATAGGTTGCTCGTTATCCGACTGGCACCGTTGAATGAAGCGGATGTGTGCGGGATCGCTAGCCGCTCGGACCTGCAACATGCAAACACGTACCGTACTTCAGTTGTTAGTGACTTGTACATATATATTCATGCACACCGCCGCGAGAGAAGATTAAGAGGAGAAATGCAATACCCCAGGATCGATCCACTATATCATCCAAAGCACGATCACTTCATGCAAGTGGGGTGCGCGGAATGTGTCGCATAATAAGGAACGTCACCTGCTCGGTTAATGGAAAACGGCGGATGGCTTGAAATAGGCGACCGGCCTTTTCAGAGACATCAAACGATCTTTGGCCATGAAACACCTTTAGCGCTTGTTTATACAAAGATTTCCCCACGGGTGCCAGTTGTCCGAAATCGCCCACAACCACCACTGCCAGACCACCCCATTCTTGCAAGGCCTCTTTGTCGACTTGTCGAACCTCTGAACATCGGCCTTCGAGATGGGCATACAAGCATGCCTCCACCATGGAGATCTCATCGACCAGTAGAATGTAGCACGTACCGCGGGCAAGGCACAACGCGTATGCTGCTTTCATAGCCGGATTCATTGGCTTCAAAGGTGCCGACCTTGCACCTTCCGTGGGCTTGATATTACCCAAGTTATGAATGGTCCGCGCGCCCGGAATGAGGGCAGCCGCGACCCCGGAAGGGGCGCAACAGACCACGGCGCCATCATGACCACATATGAAGTTGGCGGCCGTGCACAACGCTTTAGCGACGTAACTCTTGCCGGTGCCCGGCCCGCCGTCCCATAGAGAAGTGATCGGCGGTGGCAGTGCGGGCTCCCCCCTTGCCTCGGCGGCCTTACACCGGGATAACCACGTGACAACACGGGAGTGAGTGCATCTCGTTGACCTTGATTCAGGTCGGTGGTGATTAAAAATGAAGCTGCACCGAAGTCCCCCACAACCAGAATGGCCAGTCCGCCCCACGGATCGCGCTCTTCTCGACCGGCGTCCCTTCCACTGCCAACCTCGTGGCACAAAGATGTTGTAATCGGGCGAAGAGTGCGGCATCATCGTATACGCATTTCGGAACGATAAGCATCCGACATTTGAAGACGTCATGATTCGATGGGATGGGTCCGGTGCCAAACAAAGCGTCGTAAACGTTAGGGCACAACGTCCGACTCAAATCACCATAATCGGAGGAGGAGGAGGAGGAGGGCTTACAAAGCAAGCCAATGTGCTCATATGGAACTCCAAGGCCGGACACAAATGTGGAAATGCGAGGGCAATGTGTGGCTACTATCCTTAATCTAGATCCTCCCACAAGGATCTAGCGCAAATGGGCATGGCGACCTTGTATATCGTATGAGAAAAAATAAGTTTTTTTCTAAAATTCCCACTGGGAATTCCCGTTTTGCAGATTCCATGTGTTCTATATGGAAGTTCCCATTCCCATTCCCAGTACCCCCTGTGAAACGAAACCTACGTTGAAGTATTTCAAACTTAAGTACGAGAATTCTCGTTTCAGAAACGGGAATTTAATATTTGTTTTAATGAATTTTAAATCAACAATTCAATGATGACGGGAGCACCTCAGAATTCCCGGAAGTCTCGCTTTATGGTGACGGGAACACGCAAAATTCCCGTTCGACTCGTAAGTATGGCATTCCCATCGGGAATTCCCGTTTTCCCGGGAAATTCCCGGCGGGACTGGCCATTAATGGCCTCTGCAGCCTAGCGCGTTACCCAGCGGCGGCACGGGTGAGGCGTTGCTTCCGCAGCCTGGCACGGCGTCCAGCAGCTGCATGTCCAAAACGCAGTCTCCGCAGCCTAGCACGGTACCTAGCAGCTGCACGCCCGAGGCGCAACATGTGCATCCTGGCGCGGCGCCCAGCAGCTGCGCGATTAATAGCTGGTACTTCTGCCATCTATAAGACAAAACACAACACCAACAAAAAACCTTCAACTGGCGCTGTGTGTGTGTGTGTGTGATATATATATATATATCTATATTTTGTACATGTTATATTTTTGTACATTGTTATAATGAGGTAATGTATAAATATATATATATGGTTCCACCTTCTTCCTCCCTCAAGGAAGTGTGAACTCCACAGGCAGTTGTCAAGTGCCTTAATACTTTATATATGTAGCATGCAGTCCTTATAGGAAGCAGCTTATACAGTTCTAGGGTTGCTGCCCTACAGTCCTTGGGTTGTTGCCCGATATATTGTCATAACTGTGCTGATTTCAGCATGACATAAATGCCAAACACATAGTGTTTTGCTATTATATAGCGGCATTTCAGGGTGTATAGGGTTACAGTGACCCTTATCACCTACAGTGACATTAGGGTGTTACATGATATTAGTAACACTAAATTATGTCAAGTGAATGTAATCCTGCATATCTCATCGGCAATGACGAGTTGCTTGGTATATTTCACACATGGCTCTGGTGAGTATTCCTTTCATTGATCAACAGTAGAACAATATCCCATCCCAAATCCTACGTCGGGGAATACTGAGCTAATTATTGTCTTAAGATCATGATCGGCACCTTTGCAGAGAACACCAGTTCTTCATCAGGCCTTCCAAGGTGGAGTTGTTCGTCAGATCCATAGACTTCATCGGACATCACATCTCTGAAGCAGGCTTGTCCATCATCGAAGACAGAATCCGAGCAGTTATGGCAATTCAGCCTCCAGCGTCTTATGGTCCTACCGTTGGAAAACAGCCTCTACGCCGTATGGCTAAAGATGGCAAGTCATCCCTTCGGTCATTCTTGGGCATGGTCGGCCAATTCAGGAGATTCATACCAAAGTTCTCCAAAGTTGCCGAGCCGCTCAATCGTCTCCTTAAAGATAATGCAGAGTTTGTCTGGGAATCTGAGCAGCAGCAGGCATTTGATAACCTCGCAAAAGTGCCATCTGTAACGCTCCAGTACTACAGCTTCCAGATCAGAAACTGCCATCTATTATGGAGGTCGATGGATCAGGCACACACGTTGGTCAAGTGATACTCCAGGATCAAGGAAAAGGTATGAAGCCATGTGGCTATCACAGCGTTACTCTATCCGATACACAGAGACGTTGGCCTATTCCTGAGATCGAGCTATTTGCCATTGTGGAAGGCTTCCGATTCTTTCGCCACATCTTGTTGGGAGCTCCTGAGACTATTGTACGCTCAGATCATCAGCCACTGGTTTATTTCCAGACCAAATCCACACTGAGCCCCAAACAGGCACGGTGGTTGGATGAGCTCTCCGAGTACAACTTCCGTATAGAGCATATTGCTGGCGATAAGAATAAGGTCGCAGATGCACTCACTCGTATCTCTGCACTTTTTGAACTCACTGATTGTCTTCAGCACATGGACATCAGCGAGGTCATGCCATCTGCAGATCCTACATTCATTGCTCTTATATCTTCTTCATCAGCTCATCAGCTACACGACATCATTATATCCGAATATGATCGTGATACATTTGCACAGACTATTTTGGCTAAACTGACATCATCGACTTCATCACAGTCAGTCAGCAGCTACAGCTTCGAGCTCATTCAGGGGTTGATCTATCGTAAGACCATATATGGCAGACAGCTGTACATTCCACCAACAGCTAAAGTCCCCACGGATGACGGTGAGATCACACAGCTTCGCCACATTCTCCTTCATGAGTGCCACTCAGCCACTATTTCTGGTCATGTAGGCAAAAATCGCATGCTTCATCTTCTGCGTAGCCGGTATTATTGGCCAGGAATGACAACGGCAGCTATCAAGTACATTCGGGCGTGCCCCGTTTGCCAGCGCCAGAAAACGAGGCGACACAAGCCTTATGGTCAGGCACATATACGATATTCCGTGCCTAAGACAAAATGGCTAGATGTATCTCTTGATTGGATCACTGACCTGCCTATCACCACTAATAGGCACGACAATATATTTGTGGTGATGTGCCAATTTTCTCATCGATGTCATCTCATTCCCTTCAGCATGACCTGGACAGCTCAGCATACTGCTTCTATCTATATGCAGCATATCTTCAAGCTCCATGGTCTTCCGAGGAACATCATCTCAGATCGAGACCCCAGATTCACCTCTACATTCTGGCAGACACTGTGGAAATCTACTGGTACAAGATTGTCTATGACGTCCTCACACCATCCACAGTCGAATGCTGCCAATGAGAGGAGCCATGCCTTCATCGAGGATATCCTCAGGTACTTTTCAAATTGTTGATTCATGATTCGATTTCACCATCCTCTGGTTTATAAACTGATTAGATGGTATTTTTCCATCCACAGGTGTTGTTGCAATGATACTTCAGCCAATTCGTGGGAGGACAAGTTGCCTCTGGTGGAGTTTGCAATTAACAACACAGTTTCTGCATCAACTGGTTATTCACCGTTTTATCTCGACTCGATGGCGCAACCACTTTCGCCTCATGACCTGGTAATCACTATTCCGCCAGAAGCTCCTGTTCCAATACAAAGAGCTATTCGAGATCATTTTGACCAGTACTCGGCTGTTCATGCCAACGCGGTAGACAACATTTTCCGAGCAGCAGAAATTAGCCAAGCCAGATTCAATAAGACTCACATGCCTCGGCAGTTTGCAGTTGGGCAGAAAGTTCTTTTACGGACCGAGTTTATTCAATGGACTGGTTTGACAGAGGCAGGCAGACACTTTAAGCAGCCATATATTGGGCCGTTCACCATTTCCAAAGTGCTTAGCCATGGCCGTGCATACGAGTTAGATTTCGGAAACCTCGATATCCGTATTCATCCGGTACAGCCTGTTTCCAGATTAGAGCTGTACAATGACTCGATCCAAGCACCTTTGCCTCTGCCACAGATGATCACCGAAAAAGGGCAACCACTGTTTGAGATATCACATATACTCTCGGATAAGTATACTAGAGGTGTCAAATACTATTTAGTGCGATATGCAGGCTACGGCCCTGAGCATGACACCTGGGTCAAAGCCACAGAGCTGACCAATGCAGCAGACATTATAGCTGCCTATGAAGGCTAAACATTATATTAAGCCTCATGCCCTTACTTCTTGTAATATATACTAATACATGTCGATCATCTATATACCTTGCTCTTAATGTTTTATCATTATGTTGCATAGAAGCAGGAAATTGATCCTTCCTTGCTAAAGGTGTAGTGAGCCTTGTACAAATCATACCCTTGCACAGATACGCACATGCGAGATATCATATCTGTGGATAAATAAAAACTGCTAGATGCTACCTTTGCCAAAGCCGTGGTTTGTCATCGGATTCTTGGTCAGTCATCCGAAGCTACCGGAGATATCGACTGAGGTAGACGGAGTTGTGATCCTAAGTTGTGCTCGACAAACATAACTAAATAAATTTCACATTAGTACGTGGCGAATCCATTCTCACTCATCGCGATAGATGTTCGTCAAAGCGTGCGTACTGGACCATATTAGAGTGAGCAGACCGGGTAAGGATTATAAGTCCAATCCCGTTAAGCAGGGCCACTCTCTTTGCAATAAAACAAGCCCCCGGTGAAATAACTCCGGAAACACACACGGGCTCCCCGTTGCCGCCTATGATCCTCCAAAGTAGCTTAAGGAGGGGAGGAAGGGTTGGGTGCATTATATCATGCCGAGAATCGTTCGATTATAAATCGTTAAATCGTGGGATCATCGTTCGCAAAGCGACGACGGCTAGCGCAAATAATCCGTAACGTACACTTCGGATGCTTTGAATCGTCACTCTGACGCACGATACGTGTGGATCAATCAGTAATCCAGCGTCAATCTGTATCACGAAACGCAATTCATTGAACCTTGAAACGTCACTCTGAAATACGATACGAACTTCAAAGGGGGCTACATCCTAAGAACTGTAAGGTGAGGGACTAAAGTGGACTCAGTTCCCCCCAATAACCTAAAAGCACCATGAGGGACGCCTCAAATCGGTGTAAGAAGACTGGTACCAACAAGAAGCGACAACAACAAAGCCATCATAGACATATACAAAGGTATGCCCGTTGTGAGGTCACAACTCTTTTAAGAGGGGAGATCTGTCAGGGTCATGACCGATGACATATGTGTCATACATGTCATATGTGTCATACCTGTCAGACATGTCATACCATACAAGATCATGACCGATGACATATGTGTCATATATGTCATACGTGTCATACCTGTCAGACATGTCATACCATGTCATGTCATGTCATGTCGAGTCATGTCATATATTATTATGACAGTCGTCAGTACGGTCGACTATGACTGTACATGTCGCCAGATGATAAGTCACATCATCTGTCATTATTCAAGGAAAGACTTGAATGACCCTGTCATCGAGAGTTCGTACGTCGAACTCGAAGATGGCAAAGCAAGATACATCTTGAAGCAAGGCATGGTATCGATATTCAATATTTTCGATACTATCGATATTTCGATTAATTTTTATTTATTGATATGAATTTGGTACATATCGAAATATTGAATATTGATTGATACCCTTGGACTACTTATTCATATTGATCGAATACCCCTTGGGGACTTATTCATATCGATTGATACCTCCAGGTCACTTATTCATACCGATCGATCATACAAAATTAAAGTACAGCGATTGGCCATATCGATTAATCGATATGAGTATCGATTAATCGATCTTAGATTACCCAAATATTGGATTTATGTTGGTCGAACACCCATATTCAGATCCTGGTATATATACGTACCTCCTAGCGTCATATGGGGGCCATAATATATGAGCCGCAACCGCACCGTGACATCAAGTTCCATCAAGCAGGCAGGTGTGGAGCGCGCCTTCTCTAAGGTGGGGGCCATGCATTCTGACTTAAGGAAAGGCCTTACAGAAGGCACAATTGAGCATTCCACGACGGCATGCCTTAACACCCTGTAGAGTTCTAGATAGCATTGTATGGTCTAATTCATTATTATTTTTGCATTGCCTTGTGTATTTGCTTGCAATGTTGTGTGCACTCAGGTCATATTGATATATCAATATATCGATACGTGGAAAAAAATGAGCACTTATTCATATTGATTGATATCAACATTGAACTTATTCATATCGATTGATATTGGCATCGCGCTTATTCATATCGATTGATATGCACACAACGCTTATTCGTATCGATTGATATTCACACAGTACTTATTCATATCGATCGATACTCATTCGAAACTTATCGAAAACTATCGATACGGCCGAAAAGTTTCGATACCATGCCTTGTCTTGAAGTAACAAACAAGAACCATCTTGGCTTTAAGCATGTGCGGAACACGCATGCGCAGTATGAACGAACTATTCGTTACCACAATACTGGTCGTTCAACCAACGTCTCGGGTTCACAACCCAATGGCGGTACCATCTATGCGATGGGAGACGTATGGTATAGATGAGCGAAGCGTTGGGCTTCAGCAGTATCTTCTCACAGAAGTTCTGCAACTCATCCCGCTATTATCTGACGCTTGTGTTTGCCGTTCCACAGCACAGCGCATATTTGTATTTTGTATGATATATTGAGGGCTTCTTTATCTAGCCCTAACAACCAACGCGCCTGCACGCATATTGCACCCCAAATACCTTTCAGACATCTCCAAACATCCCCCCATACGTTCGAAAAACGCAAAGTACTGAGCATAACGAACCACTGAAAAAAATCCGCACCTCCATCCCTGTCCCACAGCTCAAGTTATACGAGTTCGAGATTCAACAATTCTATATCACCAACGCGCCTGCACGCATATTGCACCCCAAATACGTTTCAGGCATCTCCAAACATCCCGCCATACGTTCGAAAAACGCAAAGTACTGAGCATAACGAACCACTGAAAAAAATCCGCACCTCCATCCCTGTCCCACAGCTCAAGTTATACGAGTTCGAGATTCAACAATTCTATATCACCAACGCGCCTGCACGCATATTGCACCCCAAATACCTTTCAGACATCTCCAAACATCCCCCCATACGTTCGAAAAACTTAAATTATTCAGGTTAAGGAACCGCTGAAAGAAATCCTCACCTCCATTGCTGCCCATCGCTTGATTTCTCAGCGACCCCAACTCGTCGCATCAAGCAGAGTAAGTCGAGCCAGAAAGGAACTTCATGGGGATGTTAAGGAGCACCCTCGAGGTTTCAGTATATCGTGGACCGCTTAATCAACGAACTGTCCTAATAGCTGAATATTATATGCTGCGCGCGGTAACAGTTACATTTTTTTCAGTATACAGTAAGCATACAAAACAGGCGTTTCCGCGGTTCGCGTAGGTTTTCTGGAAGGAAAAGGTAGCGAAATTCAGGCCAAAACACGAAAAGAACCAGAGGTTACGAGCTGCTTTCCATTGTTGTCTGTCGAGAATCGCGCGATCGGCCGCGCAGCGGCCGAAGCTCGTAACCTCTGGCAAGCCAGAGTAGGTCAGAGCCCAACGCATGTTGCTTTTCAAGCGTGAGGTTTTGAGGATTGTAAGTCAAATATCAGTTCAAGTTTTCCCTCTCAGCCCCTAGCCCGTTCCTAAAGTTGAAGCCATGGCCGACGAAGGAGGAGCAGCACCGGTAAGTTTACTATGAACACAATATCTCGCTTTTCTAATGAGCACGACCTCTCACCAAGCCATGTGAATAGTGCAACTAGCGTAACCCAAAAAGAAGTGGCCGGCAACGTATGCCCTTTCATCACGCTACCACCGCTCGATGTAAGCATCTTACGCTTGCACCTGTCGGTTGAGATAATGTCTGCCAGGAGGCGCAACCCGAAGAGGTAGCTCCTGCCGCGGAGCCTGCCGCGGAGCCTGCCGCGGAGCCTGCAGCAGATCCAGGTTAGTCCTTATTGCGGTTGTTCCAAACTTTTTCAACTTTAGGAACGGGCTAGGGGCTGAGAGGGAACTTTACGTGTGACATGACGTGAAGGTTGACGTAAACTTTTTCGAGCAGTGTGGAAACTATTTTTTACCCGAAAACAGTACTTTTCAATATCTTGTTGCGTGTTGACGGTCAATAATGCTTTACAGCAGCCCCGGCCGAGCCCGCTGCCGAGGCTACGCCAGCGGAGACCGCCCCAGCGGAAGCTACTCCAGAAGAAGCTGCCCCTGCCGAGCCTGCCGCAGAGCCCGCCCCAGAGCCTGCGGCCGAGGGTCCCGCCGAGACTCCTGCTGAGCCTCTCGCCGAGCCTGCCGTCGCCGTCGAGCCTACTCCACCGGCTGAAATTCCCCCGGTAGCAGGTAAGCAGGCAACGTTGGAAGTCTGCGCTTTCAATCGACGCGCATTTTTTTCGGTCAGTTGGCCTTGAAGGGTTGCCCCCTTATGTATTCAGCTCCCGAGCCAGCAGCAGCAGCACCCGCTCCCGAGGAAGCTAAACCTGAAGTCGCACCGCCACCCTCAGGTTCTCTGTCTTCCTCTCTCAAACAACTCTTGGTTGCACATAGATTCACTGTGACGCTCCGCTTGACTAACGTGCACTTCTCATTCCACGCACAGTTTGCGGTTGAACACAACCGTTCAGGTGTGAAATAAACGTGCAAGCAAGTAATTGTTCACTTCTCTTACCTGGATTTCTCACTGCTGCAGTGGTAGCTCTCATCATATCATATTGGAAGTTTTACCTGACATCTTGTCAACCACGTAGCCCGAAGCTCACACGTCGGGACTTGTGCATTCATGAGCGCAGAGGACCCACCCGCCGAACCAAAGGCCGACGCTGGCGATGCTGGTGAGTATTTTTTCTCGCCGCAAACCCCGGGCTCGGAAGAAAAGTGCTTGATGTGTGTTGCAAAGCGGGACATTTCTTTCGCCTTGTGACGCGAGTCTCATCCCTTCTTGTCTTCCAGCTATTTAACAAGGGAGACCAACATTGCACTTAAACTTCAGGAGTTTTCTCGCTTGCAGGCTCTGCTGCAAAACAAATGCCCGTTCGCCAGTATTTGGACAGCACCGTGGTTCCCGTCCTCCGACAGGTCTTGCCTCTGTCACAATTGCTCCTTGCCTTGGCATCCCGATTCTGTCCCGTACCCTTGGCCGCGTTTATTTGAGTCGAGACGGCGGCCATCAAGTTGTATTTCGCTCCCTCAGCATCGGAGTTGTAAGTGCACGCGGAGGCCGAGGTACTTCGTATGCATGTCTTTATTCTGAACGCACGCCCATATCGGTTGTGTTGTATGCCTCGATATGGGCAGGCGCGCCCCCACTTTCTGAACCCGAGTTCTCGCGGCGCGGGGAGGCCTTCGGAAGCCCCCTCCACCATTTTCCTTGAGGAGCATTTTTCAAGGGCTGCGTCTTGACTTAAGTCTACGCTATGTCGCTCACGGAGTTATTCTGATTCCTCGCAGGCTCTCCGTGCCTTGGTGAAAGCACGACCTTCGGACCCTTTTGATTTCTTGGCAGAATACATCAAGGACGAGAAAAATAGGGTGTTGAACTAGGCAGACGGACCGACCCGGAAAAGTCGTCAACAAACGAGAACTCGTACCGCCACGAAAACGTGGTACAAATCAGAACACGTCATCTGACTTACGATCTCGCGGAGGGTAACTAGCATACACCAATATTTTCCCTTCCCAACTGTCGCGGCGATCTGTTTACGCGGACAGCACAGCAGGTAAAGCAGCATGATAGCCAAACTTTCTGAGCCCTTCGCAGAAAAACGATGCCTGCTGTTTTATTAGTCAAGCAAGCCTTTTGCAGTCACTTAAAACGGCGTATGACTAGAGCCTTATGTTGTTTAATTATTTTTCGCTTGGAGCCCCTCTTCTGGAGGTGCAGACGGTTGTGCAGGTCTGTATGGTGCCCGCCTTAGTTTGTCTTCTTCTTTCCAAAATGGTATTCTATGTTGCCACAGACATCTTCGGGAGAGCTGTTACTACTGCCCTGAGAACGCGCTGGAATACATTGCGGAAGTGCCTATCAGTTGGGGCTGCAGTCTTCCAGTGTCACCCTATTCCTATGTGTTCGTTATGAGAAATTCATGGTTTGTTGATATCACAGAATTACATGTGACTGTTGTACAAAATGACTGATTCGATGGCGACACGATCTATAATTATCCACAGTGTTAGAGCTTCGAACAATGCATTTTCCCGTCGGATCTTGAGGTTGGTCGAAGCATGCTATGGGCGCCTCTTTGAGCGCGAATTCCTCACTGAATTTTTACCCTCAAGTCCCGTCGCTTCGGCTAGGGCTTAGGTAGCCAGTGTCAATCACTTTGCCCACTTACCCTCCCGCAAACAGTGAAGAAATCGATTAGGTAATCATACTTAAGGAGCAGATTTAGGTTAAACTTTACTAGGTGTAGGTCTGAGTCGCGTTTCTTCCGGAGTAATGCCTTGAAGGTAGGCGCCGTCGCCTTCCACCGTCTCTTCCCCTTCCGAAGAAAGTCCGAAAGTCAATTCCTTTTCGCCGCCTGTATTCCAACGGTGATGAAGTTCCAGTTGTGAACTTATCCGTTATCCCTTGGAAAGTAGGAACTTATCCCGTTGACAAAAACCCCAGTTTTTGCGAACGGGATCCGCGCTTTCACGCGTTCATGGTATGGCTTTGCGGAAAGCCCTACAACCGCACACGATGCATTGCGGCCTCAGTACTCCTAAGATGGCATTCTGAACGGTTCGATGTTTCTTTTCACGTTTTCATACGTGAAAAGAATCATAACCTCAGATGGTGGTTTGTAGCAAACGCGCGCACCTGTGCCCGTGGGCACTACGACAGATGCTCGGAGATATGTTTTTGATTGAACGTGCAAAGGTACACAATTCGGATTTTTATAATATACTGGATCAGGGCCAGATTGAGGTACAAACGATAATTCGGTTCCGAGTTCTGAAGGCTAAACACTTCTCAAGTGCTCCACTTATTCACTCGTCACTCAGGTTGCAGGGTCAACCACTCGACAGCCGATGTCACACTTCGGCTCAACGTTCAATTCCCGATCCGATCTCATTTCTAATTCCGATTCGTCATTCTCGATTCAGATGTTATGCCGACAGACTGACACGATGACTGCCCCACAGTACTGTCATACTACTGTACTGTCATACTGTCATACTGTCATAGCGTCATACTGTCATACTGTCATAACCTTGATATCTGATATTCGATTTCATTGTCTTTCCAACCCCGATGCGAATCCGACCATTCTTCGAGGGTCTGACTGAGTGCCACGATGACACCCCCCACAGTACTGTCATACTACTATAGTGTCATACTGTCATACTGTGTCATAGTGGCATAGTGTCATACTGTCATACCCCGGACATCTGGTATTCATTCTCATCGTGATTTCAAGCCCAATTTCACTGTCATCGTGCCAATCCCAGATTACCCCCGATGACACACATACGGACGCATAGGCATATCGGCTCACGCTGTGCCTCCGGGCACAACTCTCCCCCCCTTAGGAGTGGTCTACCTCCTGGGATCACTCCGCTAAGGTACCCATCTAAGTTCCAGTTCTTAGGTTTTCTTCTGGTTCCTTTCTGTTTCCAGTTCTTAGGTTCTCTGGTCCCTCTTCGAGCACAGTTGCCTGCCGCTACCAGGGCACCACTTTCACGAAGAAGGGTGCCACTTGGAATCTAAAGCGGGTCTTCAGTCTTGCGGAGGCGTAAATGTCGGAAAAGTTGTCGCAGCAGAAGTGCTGGCACGGGATATACGCTCGCGGATTGGCCCGCTCCAGTCTGCTGCGGGTGAGGTCCAAGCTGAGCAGTCTCTGGATGAGCACCGGTTGCCCATCTGCACGCACACGGTGTTGAAGCAGTACAGCGTAGCAGGGGCGTGGGTGGCGCTGAGTTCGTCCATATGCAGGTAGGCTTCATGTACTGCGTACCGTACATGCAGTAGGTACACACCAGCGGAGTAGGGAGCTGGCGCATCATAGGGCGAAGCCGTAGCGCGTTAGGGAAGCGACCTCTGGGGTTTTCCATGAACCAATGTTTCGGCTCCAAGTAGTCAATGATCTGCAATGCTCGTCGTACGATTTTGTCAGCCTGGGGAAGGTCAGGGGGTCCACCGGTGGTGCGCGCTTGACTGTACTGCCTACAGGGGGGACTTGCCCAAACGACATCGAAGAATCCAGGCGGGTATTGTTTGTAGTCCCATTGTAGGATGTCACACACATGAGTGGGTTGCCAGATATGTCCGGAGTCGAGGGTCACCACTGAAGCGGAGGGAAAGCAATTTAGGAATTCTCTCTCTACTGAGCCAGTACCGCTGAAAAGTACGAGAATCCTGGGCGTGCGGGTTGCTTTCGTCTGTATCGCCAGCAGCTCTGTCACCAGTGCCAACGACCCATCTTCCACGCGCTCTTGACGTTCCCACGGCAGAGGGGTATCATATTCCATCTGTTCGAGCTGGTCCAGTTCATCGCAGGGATTAGTGATGAGGTGGGCCAGTGTCATTCCGGCTTGAGCGGAGTGACGGCCACGTTGCTCGCGTCGCCGAGTGGCTTCGTCGCGAACTTGTGCTTCCATGTGCAGTCTCGCTTGTTCGAATTCACGAAGCTGTTGAAGTGGACCTCCGCGTTCAAGTTTGTCACGCGTCCTCCATTGGTCGTGAGCTTTGGAGTAGCCAGTCCAGCGAACCTTCCACTCTTCCACCTCTTTTCCTCGAACAGACCGCACCCGACGTGCAAGAATACGCTCGACGTGTGCTTCCTTCTGACCATCCACTACCACCTCTTCAGGTACTGCTAGGTGATCGCGTGCGGCGAAAGCATCTTGACCGCTGGTGTACGGTTTGAGGCGATGTTGAGCAAACACGTCGTGTATCCGCCAGTGGGGAGGGAGGCGTAGACGGTAGGCTACTGGAGCTCCCCTGTCAGCCTCTGGCATGGTCATCTGTACATCGCTGAAGAAGCGTTCGGTCACAGGGACTGGTCCATGCCAGCGCTTGGTCAATTTCCTGCAGATGGAGCGATCCATCACCTTCTCCGTAAGGTGTTTTGCCTCTATCCAGACCAGATCTCCAACAGCATACTCCCGCTGTCCGTGCCTACGATCAAACTGTTCGCGCTGTCGCTGTTGAGCCAGCTCCAACCGCTGTCTGGCGTCCCGCAGATGCGACGAAAATTTCACGGCCACTTCGTGTGCGGTGCCTACTCCCCCTGTTCGTCGTCCAGCGGTGGACTGTGCGGCCTCCAGGAAAAGGTCCAACTGCGACAGCGGCGAGAACCCGAACACCAGCTCAAATGGCGTGAAGCCAGTAGATTCACTCCTGGAGTCATTGATCGCGAACTCCACGTTAGTGGTGAACAGATCCCAGTCCTCCACATTGGCGTCTACGAAGGACCTGAGCATGTCCTCAATAACCCTGTTGCTGTGTTCCGCCTGGCCGTCAGACCGAGGGTTGTACGGCGTGGTACGAGCCACCTTCACACCCATCAGTCTCATGAGCTCCTGCCAGAAGGCATCTTGAAACCGCGGGTCACGATCAGAGACAATCTTCATAGGCGCGCCATGTAAGCGCCACACCGAGTCAAAGTAGATTCTGGCCACCACAGCTGCAGAGCTGTCGCCGAAGTTCATCGGCACAACGTGGACCATCTTCGTCAGCTTGCAAGTGAAGGCCACGAAAGCGTCATTACCTCTCTCTGATACTGGCAGGCCGGTGACGAAGTCCACCGCGACATCCTGCCATGGCCTGTTCGGGATGCTGTGAGGGTTTAGCAACCCATCCGGGTAAGTTCCCCGCGGCCTCACTGATTGGCACACTGCGCAGGATGCAACCCAGGTGCCCACATCTTCCGCGGCACCACGCCAATAGAAGCGTCGCAGCACCCTCTCCAGAGTCTTGTCTCGCCCAGTGTGACCCGAGGACAATGACTCGTGAGCATGACGAATCACTACTTCTCGAAGTGGAGAGTCCTCCCCCAGCACCAACTGATATCTCCCTGCTGCGGTCCTCCAAACCACTTCACCCACCAGCCTGAAGTCCTGTAGGCATTGGTGTGGTGCCGCCTTCACTTTCTCCCGCAGCGAACGAAGTGTCCCCTCTCGGGTGTACTCCGCTTTCAACGCACGCAGGAACTTTGAGTCCGACTGCTGGGAGGTTGCGTCTCTGAAGGCTGCTGCCTCACCTGTCCTTATCACAGCGGGGGCTGTTCGCGGATGCCTCACGCGTGCTGGCTGTGGTTTGGCGGGAGGGGCGTGTACTATCAGAACAGGCCAACGAAGGTCGAAGGCCTTCCCATCTGGGTTCTCGAAGAACTGATTGGGCTCGCCCTTATCATCGTGAGTAGGGATGACCTCCACGATCTGCATATTGGCCTTTCTGAAAAGTTTGCGCCACGCGGGGAGCTTGGACTGGTGATCTGGTAGAACGAAGACTGCTGAGGTGTTTTCTGGGTCTGCCTTCCATTCTGCGATATACTTGTTCAAAATCGCCTCCACGTAATGTGCTTGGAGTTATATGGAGGGTTACACCAAACCCGAAGGCCCCTCCATTTCTCTGAAAGGCAGTCTGTCCAGAATCTATCCGCCTGTCTGTTGCGGCCGCCAAAGTCACAACAGGCGTCCACATCGAAGGGTCCAAACTTCTCGGCGTACTTCGAGGAGTACTCTGCTCGGACACGCCAATTCTGCGAGTCCTCTGGGGGGGTCTGTCGTTTTTGTGGGTGAAGGACCGGGGATGGAGCTGACTGCTGGGGCGCCTGCTGCGGGGGTGGTGAGCTCGCTGGCACCTTCTCAGTGGGCGCCTCCGATGCGTCAGCTCGTGATGTAGGCGTTCGCGTCTTCGGTGACGCCAACTGTGGAGGCGCTGGGGTCGTAGAGGCTTTCCCAGCGCGTGACATACTCCTCGTTATCCTTATCTGGGGTGGAGCTCTGTCAGGGGGTTCGTGTGGAGCTTCTGTCGGCTTCGCGCTATCAGCTTCAGGCCAGTCAGGCATGTCGAAGTCGAGGTGATCCTCCTTCATTCCCTTATAGAGCTTCGGATTAACGAGAGCGATGGTCTCCCCCATGTCCATGGCCTGTTCTGCCACGGAGAGGGTTTCCACTGCTGAGAGCCAACAGTCAACCGTCTGGGCCCAGTGGGGATGCGCCGCGGGTGGTGAGCTGGAGAAGCATTCAGACTCCAGCGTGGCCAGAGGGTCTTTCGGCAGGTCTGAGGTGGGGTCGATCACTCCTGCCTTCTTCAACCCCTCGCGAACGTCCTTGTCTTTGAAGTCGGGTCTTCTGGACAGGGCGTCTGGTACCAGCAGTAGCGCTCCCTTGATGTACTCCATTCTCGGGACTCCCACCTCCACCAGATCCATGTACCCGCGTGCCTGTCTGCGGCTGAGCTCTCTGCCAGGTTCCATCAGCCATTCAAGGGGGCGGTGATCACCCTGGATGCGGAAGTTGGTGAAGATGAGGTAATGCCGCCAGGTGACGGTGGTACAATAGTGTAGAGCACCTAGCTCACGCTCGCCGGTGTGATAATTCTGCTCGGCGGCTGAGAACTGGCGGCTCTCGTATGCTATCACGCGCAGCCCAAGACCATCTCCATTGTCTTGCATCAGTACTCCCCCAAGAGCGATGCCGCTAGCATCCGTCTGCACCACGAAAGGTGCTGTGCCGTCTGCGGCACCCTTAATGTTGGGCAAGGCGAGCACTGGCGCTGATGTGAGGGCCTTCTTCAGCTCCTCGAAGGCCCACTGCTGCATGGGACCCCACTCCCAGGGTACGTCCGACTTGGTCAACCGGGTGAGGGGCTGAGCGATCTCGGAGAAGCAGTGAATGAACCTGCGGTAATACCCCGCCAGGCCCAAGAACTGCCTGACGTGGGTAACCGTTTCCAGCTCGGGCCAGTCCCTCACTGCAGCCACCTTGTCGTGTTGGGGTCTGCAGCCATCCGCGGAGATACAGTGGCCAAGGAACCGCAAGGATTTCTTCAACAGTTGGCACTTGGACCTCTTGAGGAAGACGCCCTTCTCCCTGCACGTCAGGAGCAGTTGTTTGACGTGTTCGTAGTGCTCTGCAGCGGTGTTGCTGAAGACGACCACGTCATCGATGAAGATCCGGACAAATGGGAGATGGCCCAAGGCCCGCTGCATCCGTCGCTGGTACTGAGACGGTGAATTCTGCAGCCCCTGCGGCATGACCAACCACTCATATGACCCCATCTGGGTGGTGAAGGCGGTCTTCTCGACATCCCCTGGTGCCATCGGTACTTGCCAGAAGCCATCCACCGCGTCGAACGAAGAGAAGAACTTCGCACCCTGCATCTCGTCGAACATCATCTGGATGTCTGGGAGAGGATACTTGTCCTTAACTGTCTGGCGGTTGAGGAGCCGGTAGTCGATTACCAGTCGCAGCTCCTTGGGGTTCCCCGGTTTGGGGACCATCAGACAGGGAGCTGCATAAGGGCTGGAAGAGGGTCGGATGTAGCCCTTGGACATCAGGGTCTCCACGCGTTCTCGAAGTTGGCGGAGTTCCTCTGCAGACTTCTTGTAGATGCGCTGGCAGGGCGGCCCCTTCTTGCTCAGCTCAGGGTCCAGGTTAATGTTGGCTTCATCTTGGGGGTCATGTCTGAGTCCATCAATGTTCGGTAGGGCAGTCGTCATCTCCTTCTTGTACTCCTCACCCCAGAAGTCCTGAAACTTGAGGGTCCATTCAGGGCTCACTTCTGCATCTTCAGTATCCGCAGCGGGTTCGGCGTTCTCAGAGTCGATAGCCGTGGCTGCAAAGGCAGAAGCAGTATCATCGGGGGACTTCTCGGCCATCATGAGCCAGGCGGGTTGTATCTCCGGGTCGTCATTGCCGCGTAGCTTCTGCGTCTCCGCGTACACCAGGTACTTCTTCAGCTGGGCAGGGGTCAGGAACACCTCATCCACCAATCCCGCACAGGCCGTGCCCTTCGGAGACCTGTCTCCAGATGCTTTCCCAGGAGAACAGCCTGTGATGGTGACGCGATCTCCAATCTTACCACTGCGGGACTTCCTGAGGAAGGAGACGGAACCATTCCCTTCATAGCCCAGAGTGACAGGAGAGTGACTGCGCAACCACCTTCCGCCAAGGATAACATCCACCTGTATGCCCAGTGGTAGGATCCGGAGGGCAAGGGCGTTCTCCGTATAGGTGCCCGTGGTGGTGTGCGTGTTAAACTTGGCGTACGCGGTGGCGCCAGTGATCTTCACAGATCCATCCGCCAAGGTGACTCGCATCTCGGAGCCGGCTCGTGTCGTGAGGCCACATCGCTTGGCGCTCTGCTCCGAGATGAAGTTGTCAGAGGCCCCCGAGTCGATCAGCACCTTGACCGTGTGCCCTCTGAGGGTTGCATAGAACACCAGCAGCAGCGGTCCTTCTTCGTCATGTGCCGCTGCGAGGGTACCCTCAATGTCGGTCTTCCACTGAACTCCCCCATCTGTGCGTATGCTTTTGCACTTGAGGTTGGGGAGGAGGTTGTCCGAGGCCTCGCGGCATTCTTCCAACGTTTGCCTACACGCGGCGTAGAACTCCTCATCCAGCAAATCAACATCTTCAGTCGGATGACTGACGAGGTTGTCTACACTCGCCGTCAGCAGGGTGCCCGCTGAGGTGCATTCGCTCGAGGTGGGGCTGACATGAGTGGTGTCGCTGGTGGTACGGCTCACATGGGTGGTGTTACTGGTAGTAGGGCTCACATGGGTAGTGCCGCTAGTGGTAGGGCTTACATGGGTAGTGCCGCTTACTGTGGGGCTCACGTGGGTAGTGCCGCTTGTTGTGGGGCTCGCATGGGTAGCGACACTGTTGGTGAGACTGCCATGGGTGAGGGGATCCTCGTCATGCTGAGGGCTGCTAGTGGGGGAGTTGTGGGCGAGTTGGTGGGAGCTCTGGTGGTCAGTTCTCGCCTCAGGGGTCCCAGCTGCTGCCATCTGCTGGGTGAAGCAGAGCGAATTGACTGAGGACTCCTCTTCCATCACCTCAGGGTCTTCAGCGATGGGGTGGCTGTCGAGACGGGGCGGCGCTTCATCTGCTTCATGCGTTCTGACGGTGGTCATCTGTTGGGTGAAGCAAAGCGAGCTGGGTGTGGAGGTCTCCTCTGTCACTACGCAGTCAGATGGACCTTCAAGGTTTCCTCCCGGGGTAGCCGGCGCGTTGTCATGGTGCGAGGATGTCGTCTCTGTCGTGGGCTCGACCAGTGGGGATGATGGAGGGGATGCTCCCAAGGGGCTGGGACCCAGCTTCCTCATCTTATACTGGTGCACTGCGTGTAGACTGCACCAGGCGCCAGGTAAGCCCACGTCTCCCGCTGTCCCGGGTATTGTGCCCACTTCGGTGTCCAGGGTGCAGAGAGAGGTCGAGGATCTCGCTGCTGCTCTTCGTGCACCCTCCTTTTCCCACAGCCTGCTACCGGGGGAGGAATTTGGACTCGAAGTGGCGATCGCCTCCAGCTGCTCGGCGGGCGACAGCTCTCTCCAAGCTGCGTAGAGGTCGGAGGGGCTGGCGCTAGGGGACTCGAGGGCCTGCTGGTGACCGTCGTGTGAGAGGAGGTGCCACAGTAACTGCTGCTGCTGTAACGCTGCTGCTGCATCGGTTCCAGTGACTGCTGCTGGAGCCACTGCTGTTGCTGCTGCTGGTACGCGAGCCACTGCTGCTGTTGCTGCAGCTGTTGTTGGAACGGTGTGGGATATGAGCCCATGGGGTGGTGGGTTCCCAGTGTGAACGGCACTGGTGACACTCCCCCAGCGAGGGGCGCTGATTGGGGCAGTACCCAATTGACGCCGTTCCATACAGCCTGTGCGGGGGTGCCATCCGGCATGGTATATGGGCGGGGCACCGCAGTGTAGGGCATGGTGGTGCCTGGATGTGGAAGGGGGTGAGCGGAAGCGTATGCGGTGGGAGATGGGAAGGTGATGGGGGAGAACAGTGGGTGGTGTAACGACTCTGCGCTGACACCCATGCTGGGAAAGGATTCTGATGTCTGCTGTGACATTCTGACTGCTGAGCTGGTTGAGTTCACAGACTGGGTGTGGCAATAGCCACAGGTGAGCAAAAGTAGTGAGTGCTCGCCTTTTTATTTAATCAGTCTCGTCCTCGTCGATGTCACTCTCTGGAGGCGAAGGAGCGGGGCTTCCAGGTGGAGATGGGGGGACCCAAGGCCACTCGTCGATCACTTGTACTGGGTATGAACCAGGGAGCGCGGGGAAGACTGTTAGGTCTTGGGTGTGCAGGTAGCGGAAGTGACAGTTTCCAACCTGATGCCGACACGTAATCGTGATGCACTGGTGGGATAGCCAGCGTGGCTCTGCCCAGGCGTTCAGTCGCTGTTCTCCTCTTCGTCGTCAGAGGAAGAGGGGGAAGGAGGGCCGCTCTGCCAGAAAGCGCCTGCTGGTGGGTAGGTAGGGTCTGGAGGGAATGCCCACTTAATAGGTCCTTGATTCCACCACGCTCTTCTGTATTTGTCTGGGTCTGGTGGTACTGCCATACACCAGCGAACTCAAAATTTGGCCAGGGCTCCGCGACACGATTTTTGAGTGCCTAGGCGCGCGAGCAAGAGTCAAGCAGCAACGAAAGGAAGGGTGTCAGGTCCAATACAGAGGTCCAGTAAGGTCCCAGACGGTATTTATGCTCCGTAGGTCCCAAAAATGCTCCAGTCAGGGCACTGCTGGAGGATACCAGGAGGTGCTGAAGAGCTGCCAGAAACGTCCAGGAACTGCTGAAAGCGCTGTTTGGTGGAGCTTTCCCCGCTGCTGATGGCCGTGAGGGCGGTATCAGGGGTTTCTAGGCTGTTCTATGGGGTCTAAGGAAGGGTTTTTCGGTGGTGGGGGCTACTGGGAGAGGTTTTGGGGTAGGCTGGAAACTGTCAAAAACGGCTATTTTTGGCTGTTTTGGGCGGTTTTTCGCCTTTTGGGGGCTCTGAAAGGTAAGCTATATGGTTTTCTTGGCTACTGTAGACCGGGGAAACCCTTCAGGGTGATCCCTGACGGTCGTTTGTGGCCTGGGACGGACTTCGGGTTTAAGATCGGAAAACGAATGCTTGGGTTTCTGAGCCAGTTTGAGCCCCCAGTGTTAAGAAGCTGAAATATGACGTTTTGAAGATATTTCCCAGAGAATACGGCCGTTGTATACGAAAAAAAATGTACTTACAGAGGCAAAAATTGCGCACGTATAGCCGGAAGTACAGCTCTCCCGCTGTATTACAACGAAAGTTCCAATAGGTCCGTGGGCGAGTTGCGCAGGGGCGAATTCGCAGCACACTGATACCAAATGTGCCCGTGGGCACTACGACAGATGCTCGGAGATATGTTTTTGATTGAATGTGCAAAGGTACACAATTCGGATTTTTATAATATACTGGATCAGGGCCAGATTGAGGTACAAACGATAATTCGGTTCCGAGTTCTGAAGGCTAAACACTTCTCAAGTGCTCTACTTATTCACTCGTCACCCAGGTTGCAGGGTCAACCACTCGAGAGCCGATGTCACACTTCGGCTCAACGTTCAGTTCTCGATCCGATCTCATTTCTAATTCCGATTCGTCATTCTCGATTCAGATGTTATGCCAACAGACTGACACGATGACTGCCCCACAGTACTGTCATACTACTGTACTGTCATACTGTCATACTG